>JADBJO010006027.1:110000-112500 GCA_016801955.1 Conus betulinus | reverse complement strand
TTTATTTTCAGAATGAGAAGAGGGAATGGGGGAGGGGGGGGGGGGCAGAAAGTGGTTGGAGCTGGTACGGAAAAGTGTGGAGCAGGGCGGGGGAGGCAGAGAGGAGGAGGGAAGGGAGTACTGAGATGAAAAGGAAGGGGGGGGGGGGGGGGGGGGGGGGGGGCATGCCGACAAGGGGAAGTAAGTTCCTCCTCCTTAATCCATGCATCGCCATGTACCTTTGTCAGGTGACAGAACATGGCATGGCCATCACATCGGCAGGATGCCCCGGGACAGAGGGAGGGTGTGTCTGTAGGGACAGGGAGGGAGGGAGGAGGGCTATAGAGAACACAAGCCAAGCGTCGACAACATAAAGTACTGGACCGCCTGTGGACATGGCTGCCTGGTGACCTTGACGGGAGGCAGAGGGAGGCAGCGATCGCCACCTCCTGACACAGCCATCACTGCATCTCTGAGAAGAAAGGAAAACCAAGGTCACATTTAAGAAGCTAAGTGATAAGAAGATGAGGGACAATGATCAAAAAGGTCTGTAGTAATAATTAACTAACGTTACAGAACTTGTCCGTCGCCGATTTCAGTTTAAGTAATCATCCAGTTTAATGGATGAGTAGTCATAATTACTCTCAGCAAATAAATGAAGCCTTTATCAAAGCAGTTGTCTTGCTAGGAGAACAGCCCCGTTACGAACAAAAAAAAAAAAAAACCGTGTAAAGACAAAACAGTACTGTATACACAATGCAACATCATTCGGAAAAAAAAAAAAAAGGCCATATCATGAGAAAAATAATAGAGTGTAATACAGTGATTTATAAGAGCGATGTAAGTACAGACGACATTGTAGAATTACAGAAAGGACCTTGTACACCGCCAACGACTTGCAGAAGGAAAAGTCAGGGACTCCCTGTCTTGATCTCCTGAGAGCATAATGTATGGAGGACCGGGATTTTGAAGGCCGGTTTAGTAACAGGCTCCGTCAGCCGTCACGCACTGGCAGTTTTAATGCCAGACTGGCCTGATGTGTGCTGCAGATGCCTGTTCTTGTTATGTTGATTATTCCAGCATGTCAGCCGGTGGTGTGTACTTTACCCTGCGTCTTCGAGTCTGGCAGCTGCGTCTGTAGGCTCTCATCCTGTTTATTGGACAAAATCTTTTTTGGAAAAAGAAAATGATCATGATGTCCCTCTTCATGGACGCTGAGTAATAATACCACCTCTGGGGTTGGCTGGATAATGTGGAGTCTAAGAGTCAGCACCCTACCCTGTGTGACTTGCCAGTAGTCCAGCTTCTGGCTGACTCTGCTATTCATCAACTGAACAATGCACTGAGACCGGGCAAAGGGGGGATGCTAATGTGACACAGAAAGACTACGATCAACTGGTTCCTTATGTCACGAGGTTCTAAGCAGTTCCCTTTGTCAAATAGTCAGCTGCCTTACCAGGGAGGTGTCTTCTACGGGACCCCCCCCCCCCCCCCCCCCCCCCACAGCCACTGGGCGTCAGCGGAAACATGTGGAACGGACAGGGTCAAAGTGCGCCGGGATAGGGTAGGCAGAAGGTGGGGGGGAGGGGGGGGGGGAGAGATCGGGATTTTTATATTTTATCACAGATGTTTAACTGGGGTTGTTGTTTCAGCTCTGTGCAACGTTATGGTCAAGGCAGTTCGAAGAAAACTCTGGCCCTAGCTAAAATCAGAGGCTAAGGTTAAAGTGCCGTAACCTTGTCATTGCAGGGGGGGGGGGGGGGGGGGGGGGGGGGGTATTAAGCATGTACCGTGTCTTGGGACAGAGTATAGCAGAAAAAGGAGCTTCCGCCTCTTCTTCCACCGCCCTCATCTCCTCTGATCAGAGTCAGGTATCCCTGAATGGACACACAACGTTTGTAAGCAGTCACAATTTTTCCAACCGTACAGTGGATGGGACTCATGACAGAGGCAACAGTTTGACCTTTCGACACCAGGCCAGCGCCATACAGGAGACGAAAATCACGTCAAACAGTGCCGACAGACAACGGGTGATGCTGAGCGACAAAGCAGTACGTCCGCGTCACTGCAAGATTGCGGTGGCCGCTTCTCTAGACCGACAGTGTTGATGTCACTTGTGAGCAGGGCCAGCATCAACGCAGTGCAGCAGCAGCGGGGACCCGAAGCTTCTGAATCTTCTTGCTCTCAGGCGTTCCAGTGCCAGGGTCTTCCTGTTGTGACCTAGCATCTCCCCAGATGATCTCACTTTCTAGCTCCACGCAAGCAGGCATTTCCAGTGGTGGCGGCGACAGGATGGACCATATCACTGGACAATGGGAAACAGACAGGATGGACCACATCATTGGACAGTGGGAAACAGACAGGATGGACCATATCACTGGACAATGGGAAACGGACAGGATGGACCACATCATTGAACAATGGGAAACAGACAGGATGGACCACATCATTGGACAGTGGGAAACAGACAGGATGGACCATATCACTGACAATGGGAAACAGACAGGATGGACCACATCAT
>JADBJO010006027.1:87500-105000 GCA_016801955.1 Conus betulinus | reverse complement strand
GTTTGCGTACGAGCGTTCTCTATCTATAACATTTGTGAAGCGAGTTACGGACGTGATGTTTGCCTTTGAATTGATGTTATATTTATTTGCGGTTTTACCTCATCAGAAGAAATGATAAAGACATCTAGGAGCAATTTGTGGCGAGCCAGTCAAATCGGTTAATATGATGAATGTCGAAATTCGAACAAGCTATCATGAAAAAAAAAATGCAGCATGAAGCAGATGTGCAAAAAAAAAAAAAAAAAAAAAAAAAAAAAAAAAAAAAAAAAAAGAGTGGGGGTGGGGGATGGGCAGGAAAATGGGCAACGCAGGAGTTTAGAAACCCCCCTGCTCAAAGCCCTTGGACCATCTGCTCCTCTTTGAGAGAGAACTTATTTCCGTCACCTTTGAAAGAAACCTTCTTTCCGTCACTTTTGAGAGATACCTTCTTTCCCTTACCTTTGAGAGACCCCTTCATTCCGTCACTTTTGAAAGATGATATATTTCCGTCGCCTTTGAAACACACCTTCTTTCCGTCACCTTTGAGAGACACCTTCTTTCCGTCACTTTTGAAAGATTGTATATTTCCGTCACCTTTGAAACACCCCTTCTTTCCGTCACCTTTGAGAGACACCCTCTTTACCTTTGAAAGACTCTGTTAACTTTGAAATACACCTTCTTTCCGTCAACTTTGAAAGACGCCTTCTTTCCGTCAAATTTGAAGCACGCCTTCTTTCTGTCACATTTGAAAGACACGTTCTTTCCATCGCCTTTGAAAGACATATTCTTTCCGTCACCTTTGAAAGACATATTCTTTCCGTCACCTTTGAAAGACTTCCTCTTTCTGTCACCTTTAAAAGACACCTTATTTCCATTACCTTTGGAAGACGCCTTCTTTCAGTTACATTTGAAAGACACGTTCTTTCCGTCACTTTGAAAGTCACCTTCTTTTCGTCATCTTTGATAGACATCTTTCCGTCATCTTTGAAAGACTTTATTTCCGTCATCTTTAAAAGACACCGTCTTTCCGTCACCGTTGAAAGAGACCTACTTTCCGTCAGTTTAAGTCACCTTCTTTCCGTCATCTTTCACAGACATCTTCCTTCCGTCATCTTTGAAAGACTTTATTTCTATCACCTTTGAAAGACACCTTCTTTCCATCACATTTGAAAGAAATCTTTTTTTAGTTACCTTTGAAAGGCACCTTCTTTCCGTCACCTTTCAAAGACTTCTTCTTTCTGTCACCTTTAAAAGACATCTTATTTCCATCACCATTGGAAAACACCCTTTCCGTCAACTTTGAAAGTCATCTTCTTTCTGTCATCTTTGACCGGCATCTTCTTTCCCGTCATCTTTGAAAGACTTTATTTCCGTCACCTTTGAAAGACACCTTCTTTCCGTCACCTTTGAAAGACACCGTCTTTCCGTCACCTTTGAAAGACACCGTCTTTCCGTCACCTTTGAAGACACCGTCTTTCCGTCACCTTTGAAAGACACCGTCTTTCCGTCACCTTTGAAAGACACCGTCTTTCCGTCACCTTTGAAAGACACCTTCTTTCCGTCACCTTTGAAAGACACCGTCTTTCCGTCACCTTTGAAAAGACACCTTCTTTCCATCACCTTTGAAAGACACCTTTCTTTCCGTCAAATGTTAGGAGGGAAATTCGTGTTACATTCCAACGGAAAATGTTGCTATTCCTGGCATTTGAGAACATTTCGAGTGTTTTCTTGTTGTACCTACTTTGAAAAGTTGACAGAAAGAAAACGATTGGGTGTAGAAAGTAGGAGTGAGGTGGGGTTGGGACGCTAATTTCAAAACTGTGCGTGCGTGCTTGCATGTGTGCGTGCGCGCATGCGTGCGTGCGTACGCGTGTCCTCGCGCACGTGCGCACGTGTATGTGTGTGTGTGTGTGTGTGTGTGTGTGTGTGTGTGTGTGTGTGTGTGTGTGTGTGTGTGTGTGTGTGTGCGTTTCTCAAAATCTGAACCGCGTGTTAGAGTGATGAGGGGATGGGTTATCAGTAGGTGGGACAGAATGTTCTGTACAACGGAATACAAGAGCCAAACCTTGCAGTAGATTGTCATTGTGTATGCCAGCCTTCTAACACATCAGAAAGAACACAAGTCAGTGTGGCGGTCCGCTGTGGCGGACGTCAACGACAAAGCAGTTCATTTCAACAGAGTTTGCTTCATTTTCCAGACTGATGATTTTTTTTTTTTTTTTACTGCTGATCAGTTACGATGAAATTTTCGTGAAAAGTGTGACAAAAAGCATTTACGATTGTTTGCGTTTGCATGACAGAAACCGCGCAAGAATTCGAACCGGAAGAAAAAGTTACAGCTGTTCAGAAATATTGACAGTCTGGCTGAAGAAATACGCTCATTACCCAGAGATAAGGGGCATCTTTTGCAATGGGGCTTGACTTAGGTCCTCTGAACTGAAATGGGGCGCCATTATTTATGCCTTTAGGAACTAATTCATTATTTCAAAAGAAATGTCAGATATTTTCATATTTCGGGAGGAGGGGGGGGTTGGGGGGGGGGGGGGGGGGGGGGGGTGGAAGTCAAATTTGGCATAGGTTCGTTTTAAAACAATAACAACAATAGACATCTCTCTCTCTCTCTCTCTCTCTCTCTCTCTCTCTCTCTCTCTCTCTCTCTCTCTCTCTCTCTCTCTCTCTCTTTTAAAGTGGAATACATCATACAGCTGCGAGACCAAATGAACGGTATTGAACACTATGTCGTTATATTAATGAAAGGCATAGAATTGTATAATGACGTACTGATGAATGTTGTACAGATTTCAGCATCATCAATCTAGTTTATGTCGAACCCTGGTCTATCCTCTCTCTGTAACACTGGCGTCCTGTCAATATGCACTGTCTTTCCACATTTGGTGGCAAGTTCCTTTTCAGCCCAAATATGAAAGCGGCTTAGCTGTTAGTCCCAAGACAGCCTCTGAGTTAGTTTGTCCCAAGACAGCCTCTGAGTTACTCTACGTCACAAACATGAATGTTGATGACTTTGCGCTGGAGAAAATGCTCTGTGTCCAAACCAGCGGCTGTCAGTGACATCTCCGGGGCGTTGGGACCGCCTCATGCGTCGGACGACGGGGCACCATCTAGGTCGGAGACGTCGAAGGAGTTGACGTCCTGGCTGCACTGAGTGTCGCCATCTTGCGTGGCGCTGACGTTGATGGTCTGAAGGGGCACGGACGTGGTGATGTCCCCTTCCTGCCCCACCTTGGACCGCTCTCTCTTCCGCTTCCTACACTTGGGGAAGAGGACGCGGAACTTGGTGTTCAGGGCGCAGTAGATGATGGGGTCCAGCACGTGCGAGCACTTGGCGGCCAGGGCGGCCAATGGCGTGAGGGCCAGCGGCACGTGCAGCGTGGACTGTAGGCCGCCAGCATGGCGAAGACAGCGTAGGGGGTCCAGGCCAGGAGAAAGACAGAGCACATGGTGACGGTCAGCTGAAACATAAATACAGAGGGAAAAACATCGTACATCACAGTGTGAAAGGAAAAACATCATACATCACATTGTGAAAGGAAAAACATCATAAATTACTTTGTGAACGGAAAAACATCATACATCACATTGTGAAAGGAAAAACATACATCACATTGTGAAAGGAAAAACATCGTACATCACATTGTGAAAGGAAAAACATCAAACGTACATTGTGAAAGGAAAATATCAACATCATATTGTGAGAGGGAAAAACATCATACATCATATTCTGAAAGGAAAACATCATACATCATACTGTGAGACGAAAAACATCATACATCATATCGTGACGATCAGTAGAACACAAGGACAGGAGAAATATCATACATCACATTGTGAAAGGAAAAACATCATACATCACATTGTGAAAGAAAAAAAAAACATCATACATCACATTCTGAAAGGAAAAACATCATACATCGTATTCTGAAAGGAAAAACATCCTACATCATACTGTGACGATCAGTGAAACACAAGGACAGGAGAACATCATACATCACATTGTGACGATCAGTGAAACACAAGGACAGGAGAAACATCATACATCACATTGTGAGAGGAAAAACAGCATACATCACATTGTGAGAGGAAAAACATCGTACATCATATTGTGACGATCAGTGAAACACAAGGGCAGAGGAGAAACGTCATAATACCACACCGATTTAGAACTAAATCCGTCCCATAAAAAGCATTGACTGGGTAAGATGGTCTTCAGTATGCCAGATGTTGTGCACACAGTGTAGCTAAAGGAGGTGGGCCGTGCTGTGTTTAAAGGGGTGTAGGACTTTGACCATTCCCACATCGCGGGGCTTATCAAGGTCTTCAGTCAGTTATAGCACTTCCGCCCTCCACCCCCTCCTCTGTCCTCCTTCTCCGAGTAATTTTGTGTCATTTCCACGTGAGTGTGTGAATGGGCGGAATGGTGGGGCGGGGGGTGGGAATTGGGATTGAACATGTGGACTTTAACAACGCGTGCGCCCGCGCGCGCGCGCGCACGAGAGAGAGAGAGAGAGAGAGAGAGAGAGAGAGAGAGAGAGAGAGAGAGAGAGAGAGAGAGGAGTCAAAGTCGAAGCTTTATTGTTCAGAAATGAATTGATCCTTAAAACAAGAGTGAGCATATCCACAGGGTAAAGAACGTTAAGCTTAAACAAATAAAACGAAATGCAACTTGTTAACATATGGCACACTAATTTGCACTAACATTCTTCATTTTAATATCACATCATAGTCACACACATACACACACACGCACGCGCACTCACAAACATCCCCTCCCCCTTCTCTTCTCCTCACTCGCCCTATCTCACAGGTACTCACTTCTTTCCCCATCACACCCCCCCACCACCCCCCATCATAACCACACCCCCCATGTCTCCAACCGCCCCCCCCCCCCCCCCAACGACCACCCATCCACCCCACGCCTTCCATACACCACACAGCGCACTATACCGCACAGTACAAAAACAGCATAGTCCAAGGGGGAGGTGGGGGGGGGGGAGATAGAGAGAGTATGAGGGAGTTGAAGGAGAAGGGAGGAGAATGCAGAGTAAGAAGTGTGCCTCTGTCGGCTAGCAATGAGCACGTCACGAGTGTATGTTTGACTGCTGGATATGTCGTACCAGTATGCAGCAATCCGGAATGTCATGCGCGTGTGTGACCCAGCATGTGTGTTAAATGACCGTTTGGTTGTTTGTGTGTGTACAATTCTTAATCTGGATTTTAGATATTCAAAATAAAAAAAGAATAAAATACGATTCCCAGCTATAACAAATACTATGAACAACGATCGATGTCTGTAAAACAGTCGAATCACCCCGAACTGATTCCGTTGTTTCTATGGGCCTGACAACAAAGCCTTTCTTAATTCTTATCAGTCATGTGGTAGTTCTAAACCAAACGCCAATCTTCTAAACAAGCATGAGCATGTCAGCAAGTCGTTACAAGATCATGTCATTTTCATAATGAGGAAAAGAGATTTTAGTGGACATTTAGCTGTTACCCCTCACATTGGGGATCTTGTTTTATTATAAAAATGTATTTTCTAAATAAATTCTGTATTGTGTTTTTTATTACCTTAACCTTCACTATCGTTGTTAGTAGTACCATTCAGTAATAATATTGCTAGTATTGATACTACCACCACCACTAGTATTGACATCACCATCGCCTTCGCCTCTGAGACTGTTGCCACGGCAACCCTGCTGTTTAAGAAATCCTCTAACCCACTCTCCTTTCTCCCATACCCATACTTATTGACATTTTTTTTTTTTTTTAATATTTTGACCATTATTAGTATCCCTATCAGTAATATTATTATCATCATTACGACTTTGACTCACACATTTATTTAAGATTTGTTTAGATTTCCGCCTGCAGTCGTTTCACTTTGCAACTAGATTTATGATGGCTGATTTTTGATGGTGTGTTTACTGCCCACACGAACAGGTTGTCTGTAGTGAGAAAAGGAGGGTGGAGTGTATCTGGCTCTTTATACAGTCATCTTTTGACAAGCTGTAGATCGGAACCTTCGTGAGAGGAAGACGAAAGGCACCATTGTCTGAGAACAGAGGTGAGATCCCCAAGATTCAGCACGAACAGGTTTCTTCTCACTGTTCAGCTGGCACAAAACGTGTCGCTGCCAAGAGGGACATGGACGATATCGACACTGCGGTACTTCGCCCTCGCAGTTTGTTTTTATCTTACTAATGCCAACAACTTGTGATGAAAAATCTCCCGGTGTCGCTGAGGAGCTGTTGTCTGGGAAGACTGCACATCAGTACCACTCACACAGTAAGCGCGGGATCCAGTTCCTGCTTTCAAAGCATTTCCAAAAACAGATTTCATTGCAGTTTCGTTTAAAGAATTGTAATGCTAATGTCCACGTGATGAGTGATAGACAGATGCTCTCTCTCTCTCTCTCTCTCCTCTCTCTCTCCTCTCTCTCTCTCTCTCTCTCTCTCTCTGACGTGTTACTCTGCATCAAACATGGAACTGATCAAGCAGGTTTTTATAAAATTATTGTTCAGTTATTCCCCTTCTTAGAGGCAACAGCGCGTGCATAAACTGACTGAATTCTCTCTCTCTCTCTCTCTCCTCTCTCTCCTCTCTCCTCTCTCTCTCTCTCTCTCCTCGTCTCTCTCTCTCTCTCTCTCTCTCTCTGACGTATTGATTTCTCTGTATCAGTCATGATAACTGGTAAAGCAATTTATGTCATAAAACATTGTTCTGTTATTCCCTTCATTAGCGACAATTGCCTGTTACTGTTTGTACATTGTACCTTTTATGTATTTTTCATGCACTTACTAAAAGTGTTACACTCATTGTGCTTTACTTCTTCCACTCCTCTCCATCTTCCTCCGCCTCTCTCACGAGCTCTCCTCACTCTCTCTCTCCCCTCTCTCTCTCTCATCTCTCTCCTCTCTCTCCTCTCTCTCTCTCTCTCTCTCTCTCTTCCAAAGTTTGTATGTGCTCTGTCACATTCATTTTATTATCTGTTTACACCATGCAAATTGTTGTCCATTATTGTACCTTCTGTATCCCTCCCACCTTACACCCTCTCTTTTCCCCCCTCCTTTTTCCCCCTTTCTTTTCCTGTTTTCTTTTCATTTAATGTATTCCATCATGATTGCATGAACCATTTAAGTTTTTTGTTTGTTTGTTTGTTGTTTTGTTTTTTGTTTTTTTTTTGTTCATACATAATTTCATTTCACTGCAACTCAGGGCGATTGACTGATATAAAAAAAAAACGCGCATCAGGACTTATTCTATTATCCTTGCAAATCAAATCATTTCTCTCTCTCTCTCTCTCGCTCTCTCTTCTCTCTCTCTCTCTCTCTCTCTCTCTCTCTCTCTCTCCTCGTGCCCACCTTGACCAGCCTTATCTCCTGTGTGCTCCAGGCCTCATGCACTTTTGTGCTGTGCGTCGCGGCAGCCCACTGCCGTCGGCGGCGGCCCGTGGCCAGAGCCCGGCGGGTGATGTGGCCGTAGCTTGGCGGCCATCAGGAGGGCGGGCAGGGCCAGGCAGCCCAGGAAGCTGGCCGTCACGAAGGAGTCGGGGTTTGGTCCCACTGCCAGCGTGCGCGTGAGAGGTCCTGTAGGGCTCCAGGTCGTAGCGGCCCCAGCCCAGCACAGTGCACGTGGCCAGAACACTGCGTTCAGCAAGGCGAAGGTCATCAGGCCGGCCGCTAGCGTCTTCCCGTGCGCAGACGGTGCTTGGGTGAACATTAGTCCGCTGAGTTTAGCGTGTGGAAAGGGTAGGAGCGACGAGGTGGGGCGACATTGGGTGTTGGGTGAGGAGGTGGAGCAAGAATTGGTTTTTTCCCCCACATATGTGCTTTCCCGTCCGAGCGGCTTCTCACGCCGAGTTCAATTTTTGCCGAAGGGAATGGGGTTGGGGGTGGTGGCTGGGTTTGGGAGGGTTTTGGGGGAAAATTTACTTGTTACAAAAGCGCTCTGTGTCCGTCTGTTTTCGTCTCTCCTCCCCTCTCCTCTCGCGGTCTGTCTCTCTCTCTCTCTCTCTCTCTCCTCTCTCTCTCTCTTCTCCTCTCTCCCACACACACCAACACACACACACACACACACACCACACACACACACCATTGTACGTTTGTTATTTAAAAAGTAAAACAATTCTTTCCAAGCTGAAGTCCTTGCACACCTTTGAAGTGGCAATAAAAACCCATTTCGTCATCAATGGCAGTCACGTGACGGGGCTTCCGGTCACCATGGAAAATGACGCCGCCTCACAAGGCGCTGACTGCTGTCCAATCTCTGATGGGACACTCTCTCCACTTCACCCTGATTGATGGAACACTCTCTCGTCTCCTCTCCACTTCACCATGATTGATGGAACGCTCTCTCCCCTTCACCATGATTGATGAACACTCTCTGCACTTCACCATGATTGATGGAACACTCTCCCCACTTCAACCATCATCGTCAACGTTGTGGGGTGTACAGAAGGTTCCACCGTTTGGCACGTAGCCCAGGACTATAAATCCCTCGGCGAAAGTGCAGTACTCGCTCACATCGTCAGAAGTCCGCTTCGGGTCGGACCAGAATCCCCGGTGAAGGGGGTTGTTGCAAGGGGTGGTGAGGGAGGTGGAGGAGGGGGGGGGGGGGGGGGGGTAGAAAAGCTATACGGAGAAAAAAACAACAAAACCAAAATCCCTATAGCACAGATTAACACAAGCGCTTGACGAAAGGTAGAAAGGGCCTGACACAAAGAGAAATGTGCGCACGAAAGACTATACGAAGATAGTGATAAATAAAAGAGACAGAAGAAAAGAAAAAGAAGGAATGAGGAGTCACATAGGGAGAATAGATGTGGGAGAGAAGAGAGAGAGAGAGAGAGAGGAGAGGAGAGGAGATAGAGAGAGAGAGAGAGAGAGGAACGCAACGAACGACCGAACGAACGAAATTTATGTTACCAGGGTAATGATATAAGCAAATGTGCGCATTCCTTTTTTTCCACCCACCCTGGAAAAAAATAAAAAAAAAAAATCACATGTGGACAACACACAGTCAATATTGGCCACAAGAGGAAAAAGTGATACCCTCTTCATCTTGCAAGAGAGATAGAGATAGATAGAGAGAGCAGAGAGATAGAGATGAGATAGAGGAGAGAGGTAGGTACAGAAGAGAGAGTGGAACAGAAAGCGCGAAAGCTAGAGAGAGAATAGAGAAACGAGAGTTGAGGTGGGTTGAGTGATTGAACGAGAAAAAATGAGAGAGCGACACTGAAGATGCGAAGTTGAACGATCAAGGTGAAAAACAAGAGAGAGAGAGAATAGAGGGAGATAGGAGGAGAAAGAGAGAGAGAGATGGCGTGGAATTGCATGACGACGTTCGGTGGTTTTTTGTCCCATGTGCTGTGGTCACGCGGGGGGTGATCAATGGTGGTTCACCGAGTTAGTCGTTTGGACAGGGCGGGGGCGGGTTCCCTTCTCAGGCCTGCATTGTGTCGTCTGACTTCTGTAGCCAAGAGGCCTGGCCACAGTTTAATGTCTTGTTTTAACAGGCGGATGGTGTGCTGACACAATGCGCTGGAAAAGCACGTTTTAGCCATGCGCCCGTTCTTAGCCATGCGTCCCAAACCGTGGGGAAACGTTGCATTAGCTTTGTCTCTCTTTTGTTGGACTTTATGGCGCAAAAAAAAAAACAACAAAAAAAAAAAAAAACAGCAAATCAAAGCTTCTATCATTCATTAAAAGGAACTCGCAAAACAGCACTTTACAACCCCCAACCCCACCGCCACCCCACCCTGCCAGCAGCGTGTCCCTCCCCCCCGCCCCCCCCCCCCCCGACCCCACCCCCCCCCCCCCCCCCCCCCCCCCCCCCCCCCCCCCCCCCCCCCCCCCCCCCGACAAAAAAAAAGGAAAGAAAACAACAAAAACAACAAGCACGATAATTGTGAAATTTGGTCTTCTTGGGTACAAGCAAAGCACAAACACGCATTTTTCTATTCACACACACACACACACACACACACACACAGAGAAAAAGAAGGGAAGAAAAAAAAAGCCTGCAGCAAATGGAGAAAATGGCAGAGTGCCATAGCACGAAGGTCCGTGTTGTCTTCCACATGAAACTGTTCCAACCCCGGCGGTTGCGCTGCACGGCAACAATTCCTGACTGGCACATTTCTTCTACTCCTTAGCTACACTAGGATAGAGCATACAGGTAAGCTAGGAACATCTTTTTCTAGGGAAAATGTCTTTTTGTTTGTCTCCCCCTTGTCTGTGTATGTGCAGGGTGCAGGTCTCCTCAAAAAGGGTTCTGAAAGCAGCGTCAGTTATGATTTGTGTGC
Organism: Conus betulinus; assembly: GCA_016801955.1. Classification (NCBI taxonomy): domain Eukaryota; kingdom Metazoa; phylum Mollusca; class Gastropoda; order Neogastropoda; family Conidae; genus Conus; species Conus betulinus. The sequence goes on along the minus strand of JADBJO010006027.1, from coordinate 94,700 downwards.
CTTTAGCAATGGATCCATACCTACCTTTTCTTTGTTGTTTACTGAGTGTTGTTTGCCGGTTTGTAACCAGGCCAACATGGAGCACAGGACAGGTGTTTCGCTACACACAATCATTGCAACTGGTTCTCTTACTATTTTTTCAGCGAACAATTTTGTTTCCCTCAGAATACTTTTTTTTTTTTATCAGTTGCGATGTTTAAAAGAATGACAGTTGAGCGTTGTTGCTTTGTTGCTTTTTTTTTTTTTTAACCCGTCCTTGTAAAAAACAAGGTTCCCTCTCCTCAAAAAGATGTTGAAGGCACCAGACTCAGTCGTTACTAGCCTATAGCCTGAGCATGAACCATGAACACAAACAGCAACGTCGCTGCACAAGGCGGGCATCTTTCCGATCTGAGACACAGGCAAGAATGAATAAAAGTAAACTAAATAACAATAAAGCAAGAAAACAATAGAAGGAACACAACACACACACACACACACACACACACACACACACACACACACCGCACGCACGCACGCACGCACGCACACACACACACACGCACACACACACACACACACGTGTCCGTCGAGACGACGAAGACCATCTAGTCATCCTGGGATCGGGGGTGAGTGCGTAGATGGCTGGTCAGGCCGACCTGCGCCCGGAAAAGACCTATCACAGTACGGACAGGGGATGGTGGCAGCAGCTGGAGATCTGTTGACACTGGTCTTCCTGATCATCCTGCGCTGCTCAGCTGCAGCAGTTCTGTTGCTTTTCACAGGTCTCTGCACCTTTGCGGACAACTGATCGCCACCCGTCTCTGTCCTGGGCAGTCTGCTCCCATGTTGTGTGGCTGATGTTGAAGGCCTTCAGGGAAGATTTGAGGCTGTCTTTGAAACGCTTCTTCCGGCCTCCATGAGAGCGTTTGCCTTGTTGTAGTTCGCCGACCAACAATAGTTTTCTTTGGCAGCCGATGGTCTGGCATGCAAACTACGTGACCTGCCCAACGAAGCTGTGACTGCATCAGGATGGTGAAGATGCTAGGCAGGCCAGCACAAGTGAGGACTTCAGTGTCCGGAAATCTTGTCTTGCCACTTAATGCCCATGAGTCTTCTGAGGCAGGTGGTGTGGAAATGGTTCAGTTTCCTGGCGTGACGCTGGTAAACTGTCCATGTTTCACAGCCATAGAGCAGTGTGGTGAGAACTATGGCCTGATACACCTTAATCTTGGTCTCTAGGGTGATGCCTCTCCTGTTCCATACGTTCTTGTGGAGTCTGCCAAAAGGGGCACTAGCTTTGGCGAGCCGGGCATTCACCTCATCGTCGATGACAACGTTTCTGGAAAGAGTGCTGCCTAGGTAGGTGAACTTATCCACCCGCGTTCAGTTGCTGTCCAGTGATGGTGATGACTGGCTCAACGTATGCTTTCCCGGGGCTGGCTGGTGCATCACTTCAGTCTTTTTTCATATTGATTGTCAAGCCGAAGTTGAAGCAGAGAGAACTTGTCAATACTGTGCTGCATTGTGGCTTCTGAGACAGCATTGAGGGCACAGTCGTCCGCGAAGAGAGGAAGCCATTGACAGTGTCCATCAAGACCTTGGTTTTCGCTTGAAGTCTCCTGAGATTGAAGACTGATCCATCTATGCAGTACTTGATGACGATGCCTATCTCCGCGTCACTGAATGTGTTAATCAAAATAGCCGAGAACATGAGGCTGAACAAAGTGGGAGCAAGAACACAACCCTGCTTCACTCCGTTTTGGGAGACTGAGAAACGGTTCAGATGTCTTGCCGTTCTTGGACTCTGGCCAGCATGCCGTCGTGAAGTTGGCGTACGATGGCAATGAACTTTCTGGGGCATCAGCACTTCGCCATAATTCTCCAAAGCCCCTCCCTACTGACAGTGTCAAAGGCTTTGGTCAGATCAACATAGGTGGAGGACAGGTCGACATTCTGTTCCTGACACTTTTCTTGAAGCTGTCTGACAGCAAACACCATGTCGATGGTCCCGCGTTCTTTCCGGAAGCCACACTAACTCTCAGGTACGAGACCTTGCTCAAGATGTGTGGTGAGTCGGTTGAGTAGAACTCTAGTCAGGATCTTGCCTGCGATGGATAGCAGGGAGATTCCACGATAGCTATTGCAGACCTGACGGTTTCCTTTGCGTTTGTAGAGATGAACGATGGAGGCATATTTAAAGTCTTGAGGAATTCTCTCGTGCTGCCATATGACCTGAAGGAGCTGACGAAATTTTCTCACCAGAGCCGCACCACCTCTTTGTAGACTTCAGGTGGGGTTGCGTCTGAGCCAGGCGCTTTGCCACTGGATAACAGACGAATTGCTTTCTGGGTCTCCTCCAAAGTTGGTACAGCGTCCAGCGTCTCATCGATCGGAATTTGGGGAAGTCGATCGATGGCTTCATTGTTGATGGTGGATGGGCGGTTCAGTACGCTGTCAGTGTTCAACCCATCTTTCTAGTACTTTCTCTTTATCTGTGATCAGTGTTGATCCATCTGCACTGAGAAGTGGAGATGAGCCCGAGGTGGCTAGGCCGTAGACTTCTCAAGCCATTGTAGAAGTTTTCATGTCGTTCCTGTCTGCAAAGCCGTGAATCTCATCAGCTTTGTGTTCAGCCAGGAGTCTTGCATCTGGCGCAGCTTTTGCTGGATGTCTCTGCGGGTGTTTCTCAGCGCGTCGTTGTTTGCTATTGACTGTGGGTCGTCGATGTGCGCTTTGAATGCACGACGTTTTTCCTCTAGAAGCTGCCGGATTTCAGTGCAGTTCTCATCGAACCAGTCCTTGTGCATCCTGGTTGTGGGTCCCACACTCCAAAGCGCATACACACGCACACACACACACACACACACACACACACACACACACACACACACACACACACAATACATCTACATACATACATACATACATACACCACATACACATACATACATACATACATACATACATACATAAACCGTCAAAGTAGATGAAAATCCAACCAAGATCAAAATTTCTCAAATGTTCGGCTATAATTGCCTTCTTCAAGGCGCGCGTGGAGGGAGGGGGTGGGGGTGGGGGGGGGGGGGGCACACACTGTAAAAGTCAAAACGCTCGCATCTTCCACCCTCTCAGGCCTTGAGCACGAATGACGAATGTGTGCCGTTGGATAAAGGCACGTTAATGAAAATGTCTCATCCAGCCAGTCCTTGTGCATATAAAACAGAGCTATACAATAAAACACTGAGTATAAAAACTGAGCGCATCAATAGAGAGCATTAAGTTAGGAGGGGAAGGAGGGGGAGGAGGGGGAGGGGGTCACAGTGGACGAGATGACAACAAACGTCATCGGCGCATAGTGTTCGATAAACACCTGATCACAGGATCACCACACGTAGCATACACACGTGCGCGCGAGACAGAGAGAGACAGAGAGAGAGAGAGAGGAGGGGGGAGAGAGAGAGAGAGAGTTAGGGGGGGGGGGAGGGGGGAAGGGGGGGGGTGGAAAACAATTTCCACCAAGTGCCTGTTACACTGGAAAGAAAGTCAAGGGGGGGACGCACGAGATACATGAGCAACCTGTCACATTTGTTGCAATGATTTTACGCGTTAACAGGACAGGGCGATGACAGAAATGTTGTAGTTAAGGGGGAAAGGGTGGAAGGGGGAGGGGGGAGGTGGTTGAAGGAGGGAAGAGAGAGAGGAAAAGGGGGAGGGGGAGGGTGAAGGGGTGGGGGGAGGTGGTTGAAGGAGGGAGAGAGAGAGAGAGAGAGAGAGAGGAGGAGGGGGGGGGCGGGAAGAGACAGAGTGACAGCAAGAGAGAGAGAGAGAGACGAAGAGAGAGAGAGAGACGGAGAGGGGACAAACAGACAGACAAAAACAGACAGACAGGCCGACACACAGACAGAAACAGAGACATAAGGATGGGCAGATTGAAACGGGGAGGAGGGGAAGGCGGAGTGTGTAAGATAGATGAATAGAGCTTGGGGGAATTTGGTGGGGAAGGAGAGGTAGAGGGCAGAAGAAATGGTGAGTAAGGGGGGGGGGGGGGCAAGAAAACGGGGACAGCTGGGGTGGGATGGGATAGGGGGGGGTGCGCTGGAGAGGAAGAGGGGGGGGGGGGGGGGTAAGAAAGGAGGAGAAGTGAGGGAAGGGGAAGGGAATGTAAGTAGGGAATGTAAGTGGGGGGGACGGAAGGGGGGGGGATAGGGGGGGGGGGCTTGAGCGGGGATCAATAGAGACGATGGGGAGATTGAGGGCAGGAACGAGGAGGAGGAGAAGGGGTGGGGAGGGAAAAGTGGTGATGGACCAGACATTCCCTCCGTCGTTTCCAGCATCGTGTATATATCCATCACCCCTCACCCCCCCTTCCCCCCATCTCGTCAAAACATCACTGTCATCAATATAAGTATACACTAGTTACACAAATACAGTACATACGTATGTATGCGCTGCTCACACACACAATTACACACACACATACACACACATACACACACGCACGCATGCACAATTGCACACACACACACACACACACACACACACACACACACACACACACACACACACACACACACACATCAAAACAAGCACACACACACACACACACACACACACACACACACACACACACACACACACACACACACACGCACGCGCGCACGCACGCACACACACACACGTCTGCCTGACAGTATAAAGTATGATGGTTGATAGGGAAATATGCCGAGAGACTGGAAACCAAAAAAGAAGAGAGTTACTGAAGGACGTTGAGGCCGAAAGGGTAAATAGTTTTTGAGTTTGTTCATCCAGAATTGTTTCCCCTTTGAATCCTAATGTTTATAATCACCTGAGAAATACTTTTTCTATGGGTATGCATTGCATGTCCTAAAGTGTGTGTCTGGTGGTGCTAAGATGGTGAGTGAGGTGAGCGCCTGTGTTCTTTAATATCTGTGATCTGTGTAAATTAAATCTAGATTTGAGGACTTTTTTTTTTTTATCTCTCCAACATATTGCGCATTCTTACATGCAAATGACATTGGCAGTGTGACACGACATATAATGTCTGATTTGGAAAGCCTCTCCTGTAACATCACTCTTAAATCTAGAAGTACGGATTAAATGTTCTCTGCACAAAACACAAGATTTGTTACATTTCCAGCTTCCTGGGTCCAGGCTGCCAGAGGTGCTGAGTGGGGAGACGATGGCATCAGGATGCTCCTGAAGGTTCTTGGTATCCGCTCCCCCACCAGCGGGACCTCAGGAACTGCCTTCCTCATCCTTGGGCTAGTGTGGAGAAGGCTCTGGTACTGCTGTAGCCACTTGCAGAGGGGAGGATGACAGGGATCATGGGTAACCCAGGACTGGGGCCAGTACCTTCTCGACACCACAGTACATTCCCCTGATGATGCTGCCATGGGGGCCCATGGCGGCTGCCTGGATGTTCTCGTTCTCCTTTATGCAAGAATTTGTCAAATTCATCTTCTAGTGATCTTCAAAGCTTTAAACGAAAAGGAAATGTGGAGTGCCCTGTAAACACCATGTACAGCCTCACAAGTCCTTGTTCCAGTGTTCCATAACACACCAGCATGAAGCACCTCCCACTATGACGGAAGGTGATTGGAAGGAAGCCTAGTTTCTTTCTTTCTTTCTTTCTTTCTTTCTGCGTACGCACAGAGACTCCTGCGGACAGACAGATAGTCAGAGTGGCAGTTTTGTAATGATTTTACAACCATGGCATTAAGGCAGCCAACTCCATAGCGTGTGTTCACAAAACTGGCCTTCTCTAGTATTGGTGAATTTTACAACAAACAGATGTTGTATAAATCGAATTCATTCGAACAAAAGAGATTTACACCCAGAAGACAGACGTCACTTTTCCAGACAGACAGGCTCTTTGGGAACCAATCAAAACGAAAGACAAAAAAAAATATACACAAAATGTATAGAACAAAAGAGATTTACACCCAGAAGCTTCGGAGGAGAGAAGGGGGGGGGCGTTGGGGGGTGCAGCAAAGAGGCAGAGACGAGAGGAAGGACTACTGAACGGGAGGGAAAAGGTAATGAAGGAAGAGTGTGGACGGGAAGGGATAGCGGAGGAGGAGGAGGGGGTGTACAGGAAGAAGGTAAGAAGAAGGTGACTGCCTCCAGGATTCTGTGACTTGAAGAGGAGCATATCGCACTGTAGTTATGTCGTCACTACTCACTTGTAGATGAATGTTACCAGTACAAAATGCGACTGTTGAATCACTCGCTCATACACTGTGGTCATTTAACTTGGGCTAATGGGGGGGGGGGGAGGGGGTTAGAGAAGAGAGAGGAGGATTAAGCGTGAAGAGAGAACAAACACAAACATGGATTAACAAAGAGATACATGCGTGACAACGATCCACAGGCCAAATATAATGCCGGAGATTACAGCAAACAAAAAGGAACAGTTTCGATGTGTGCAGTGCAAGGTACAAATCACGCGAGTAAAGAACACATTAATCAACATAATGATCACCAATGCTTGTCAGCATGAATCATAAGGACATCTGCGAGTTTTGAATGAAATGTAATGTAATGCAGGGGAAAACTAAATACATGTTTTCAAAATTTTAGGTTGATTCAACGTGAAGTGAAATGGAGAGGTTGAGGGGGGAGGGTGGAGGGAAACAGAAACGGAAAGTGAGAACAGACACTGGAAGAGAGACATGGGGACAGGTCAGACAGACAGACAGAACAGACAGACAGGACGGACGGACGGGCGGACGGACGGACGGAGGACAGACAGGCAGGACGGACGGTTCGACAGACATTACAGACAGACAGACAGTTGCTGCTGTGCAGACATGACAGACAGACAGACCATTACAGACGGACAGGCAGGCAGGCAGGCAGACAGACAGCGTTGTTTTCGTTTTGCCATCCTGGAGACCTGGGTCCATGGTGCTGCTGTGCCCAGTGATCGCTCCAGTGCCAAGCACAGTTGTCATTTACACCGGATTCATTTCAAACGCACTGATGCTAGCGACAATTCTTATCTACCCGGGTGCAGACTGCTACTGCCAACCTACCCCTAGGACGACCAGTAATTGCACCTGAATCTCATCTGCATTACAAAACACACACGCGCGCGCGCGCGCGCGCACACACACACACCACACACACACACACACACACACACACACACACACACAACACACACACACACACACAACACACAACGAAAAGCGATGC
>JADBJO010006027.1:0-82500 GCA_016801955.1 Conus betulinus | reverse complement strand
CTTTCCTCTCATACCATGCATAGTCTGCGTGTTCATTTACGGATGAACATTCTCTTGCTGTTTTAATGTGTTTATAGGTTAAACACAATGACGTCTGGGTTTTGTTGATGTTCTGATATGTGGTGTGCTGACTCTTTCTTTCTGTTGCGTGTAACACTTTCAAAAAAGAAGATGTCACGAGGGAATGAGGCGAACAGTTTATTACATAGAGATCGAAATGTCTTAGAGGAAGGGGGCGGGGGGGGTGGGGAGGTGTCTGGGCGATTATAGAAAATCGGAACACAAACGGTGAGTACGGATTTCGCACACACAAGCACGCGCGCGTGCGCGCGCGCGCAGCAAGCACACGCACACGCACACACACACACACATACACACACGCGCGCGCGCGCGCGCGCACATACACACGCACACACACGACGCGCGCGCACGTATACACAGATGCACGAGTTCACACACACACACGCGCGCGCGCGCGCGCGCGCGCATGCACGCGCACGCACGCACACACGTACACATGCACGCACACATGCATACACACTCGCACGCGCGCGCGCGCGCGCACACACACACACACACACACGCGCACACACCACACACACACACACACACACACACACACACACACACACACACACAGAGTTTAATTTTTTAAGTATTTTCAAAACTATTCTTAGTGGGGTGTCTAGATTGTAACATGTGTAAAGGAGAGAGAGGTGAGAGAAAATCACCAGACAGTAGATCTGGCATGCTCAGTGATCTTTGTTGCCTTTTTATATTGTCTAATATCATCGATGATGAACAAACGTTAAAAATAACCACTGGATTGAACACGATTAAACAGACTCCAGTGTTTTTAAGTTGGAATTTTCTTGTGTGTTTGTGTATCTGTGTGTGCGTACGTGCGTGCGTGTGCGTGTGTGTGTGTGTGTGTGTGTGTGTGTGTGTGTGTGTGTGTGTGTGTGTGTGTAACAGAGAACAAAAACAAAGAAAAAACACCTATTCGCATTACTACGACCAGAAGAAAAAAGGTGGCAGAATAGTTAGTTAAGACGTTCGCCTGCCAATCCAACGTGTGAGAAGTGCGCGGGTTCGAGCCCTGCCTTTCTCGCCCTTTCTTTCCCAGTTTGAATGAAAAAATCGAACTGAACGTCAAGTCCATCGGATGGGGACTAAGCGAGTCGGACCCGTGTGCCTTCCTGGCCCCCTGCACACGTTAAAGATCCCACGGCAGTTTGAAAATCGAAAAGAGCAGGGGGGTTCCCCGCTGCCCTGGCAACTTTGATGTAAAGTAAAGGAAGCCGCCTGTATTTCTTACCAAGCAAGCCCCCCCCCCCCCCCCCCCCCCCCCCCCCCCCCCCCCCCCCCCCCCCCCCCCCCCCCCCCCCCCCCCCCCCCCCCCCCCCCCCCCCACTTACTGTTATCGTGTGTTACCGATGGAAAATGGAGGACACGTATAAAACATCGTATGCATCCTATTTGAAACTGGAGGAATAAATGAGATAAATGAAAATGAGTGACTGAACCAGCCGCCGTGGCGAAGTGGTTAGCGTCGCGGACTCCCGGCTGGGAGGTCGTGGGTTCGAATCCCATCAGAAGTGGGTTTTTTTTCTGCCCCGACCGGCTCCTACCCAGAGTTGAGTTTGCTTCGGACTCAGTTGAGAAGACTGGGACCACACAGTCGAGTTTCATCCACTTAATGGATGCGTTTCTGAGAGTGTTGCTCAAATTTCCTGACCAACACTGCAGTTGTCTGTATCTCTCGGGCTGGTTGACGCCGGGATATATTATGAAAGGAAGCGTAGAGTACAGCCCTGTCATGTAGTCTCATACCGAAATGGAAATCCGTAGCATCATCATAATCATCCTCATTCTCATCGATCAGCATAAACAAAAAATGTCTCAAATTCTGTGACCTTCATTTCGATGTCCATGGTGACCTCAGTTCTGTGGCCTTGGTTTCTGTTCCGTCGGGGTCGGGGGGTCACCGGTATCGGCGGGTCCATGGGGGCTGTCGTTGGACGGACGTGGTGGCGCCCTCCGGAGGGAGAGCTCACTCACGCCGCTCCGCGACTAAGCAATTATTGTCGTCAGTAGGGGGCTAGTAGGTGGTGTCCTGCGTATGTTAGATCAGAACAGGAACACCACTGAAGTGACTCGGCAGCAGTGCAGTGTCTCCTCGGTGGGTTGCCTCTTGACTGCTGCCTGTGGACTCTGCCGGTGCCGGGGCTGCGGCTGGGCCGACCGGGCCGTGGCTGTGGACGGGGTGTCGGAATGAGCGGCGTGGGTGCACTGCCTCTGAGAGGTTGGGACAGCAAAAAAAAAAAAAAAAAAAAGAGTGACTGATATTTAAAATGGTACGGGAAACGACTGAATGAGCGCCAGTAGGCTGTTCTTCGGCCGGCTCTACCTGGGTAGGCAGCCCGTGGAGTGAGTTAGTGAGGTAGTGTGTTTATTGTAAAGGTCTCAGAGCTTGATCTGTGACCGAGGATAGGCGCTAAATACAGATCACAGAACACAGGCGCTAAATACCCAATATAATGTATATAAAAGCTGGTTTTCTTCCCTTTGTAACACGTTCGCCATCCAGAACAGGACGTGTAGGGAGATCACAGAACAGGACGTACAGGGAGATCACAGAACAGGACGTGCAGGGGAGATCACAGAAACAGGACCTACAGGGGAGATCACAGAACAGGACGTACAGGGGAGATCACAGAACAGGACGTACAGGGGAGATCACAGAACAGTACAGGGGAGATCACAGAACAGGACGTACAGGGGAGAGATCACAGAACAGTACACCTATGGAAACGCTCCCGTCGAAGTTCTGTCGCATCCAGTGGCCATCACACCATGGCATCTGCCAGGGAGCAGTTATGTCCCTTGACATCTCAATGGAACGCCCTGTGTATGCCTGCACCCTGTGTGAGCACAGCGCAGGCTTCCAAGGGGGGTGCAGGACTGCTCCCAGCTGGTTGGTTTGAGGACAGTACACCTTCGTGAAGTCCACAAGATTAAAGGGGGTCAAAAGTTAACAGACGACACGCACATACGCTAGTAAAAAACCTGGCCCCAGACCAATCCATCTCCATAGAAAGGCTGATTAAAAACGTCAAAGCTCTTCCCAGTTACGACACATCACTTTGAAAGACAGGCCTGCATGTACAGGGAAGGGGGTACGGAAAGGAGTTCCTCTCCGAAGAGTGTTGGTTTGATGTAAAGTTTCCACAAACGTGGAAAGTCAGCAGGACCAGCAAGGCACAGGTGTGTCACTCCACGAAGAGCTCATGATGTCTGTGTCTGTGTCACTCCCACGAAGAGCTCATGATGTCTGTGTCTGTGTCACTCCACGAAGAGCTCATGATGTCTGTGTCTGTGTCACTCCACGAAGAGCTCATGATGTCTGTGTCTGTGTCACTCCACGAAGAGCTCATGATGTCTGTGTCTGTGTCACTCCACGAAGAGCTCATGATGTCTGTGTCTGTCATCACTTCAGATCAGTCACTGAATCAGGGGGAAAAAAACTCTGTGTGTGTGTGAGTGTGTGTGTGTGTGTGTGTGTGTGTGTGTGTGTGTGTGTGTGTGTGTGTGTGTGTGTGTGTGTGTGTGTGCCTTTCTGTCAGTCTGTGTGTCTGTCTGTCTGACTGTGTGTCAAAAAGGGGGATGGACTGCACATGTGTAGCATTGACAAAGGAATCTTTCCTTCGGCTGAACTTGGAGGGTAATGTCCCCTGCTGCAACTGTCACAAGGTGGCGGTGTAAAAATACCGGAGACGGAAATGACACAAAGACCTAATCAATACAAAGTATCCTTCATGTTGGGTCCATCACAGTGCCAGAGCCAAGGGGGTTCGGGGCGGGGGGAGGGGGAGGGGGTGATGGCAAAGAGCGACGGTGGGTGCGTGGTGACTGCAAGATGCCACGCCCTGTGCGGAGGCGCCATTGGCCGGGACCCGATGAACGGGCAATCCGATTGTGTCATGGCCGGCCACGTCGATGCGGGAAATCCCTTCGCTGCCTGTCCGAGCCGCCGGCGTGTTGGACGTGTCCATCTCTCTGTAGCCATCTCTTTTGTCTGTTTCCTTTTATTCCCCTTTGCTGAGATGGCTTTTTTTTTTGTCTTTCAAAAACATTTTTAATAAATCGTATGAAGCAAAAATGCATGTGCATAATCATTGAAGTACACAAGGTTTTCGTATGTGTTCTCATTGCTTTAATTGTTCTCTTCTTCATTGAGTCGGGTTTTTTTTTTTTCAATCTCTCTCTCTCTCTCTCCTATCTTTCTCTCTTCTCTCTCTCTCTCCCTCCTCTCTCTCTCTCTCTTCCACAAACTCGGGGTTTTCAGTTTCTATCTCTTTCTCTCTCCTCTCTCTCTCCTCTCAAGCTGTCTCCCTCTTCACTCTCGAGAAGAGGGGGAAATGGGTAGAAAGAGCCGCTCTCTCTCTCTCCTCTCTCTCCTCCTCTCTGCTCACTCTCTCTCTCCCTCTCTCTTCAATTTTCCGCCTCCTTCTCCATGTTGTTCGCAGTCATGAAGTACAAGCTCTAGACACAGTGTTCTCATGTAACTTTAATTGTTCTTTCTTGCCCGCGAGGTCGGGTCTCCCCTTTAGAGAGAATCCTCTCTCTCTCTCTCTCTCTCTCTCTCTCCTCTCTCTCTCGGGGTCTCCTACCTCTCTCTCTCTAGTCACACTGTTTGCATGTTTCTGCGCATCATTGTGCTAAAAACACATACAGTCGTCTGGAGAAAGTTCGCAGTAAAAGAATACAAGCGAAACGAAGGACGAGAACGAAAGGAATAAGAAGATGGGAAATGGGTAGAAAGGAGGAAAACGGAGGAAAACAATGCTGTTTCCCCCCTCAGTTTACCGCCTCCTTCTCCCCTTCATGTTGTGTGTTTGAAGTTATGGATTATCTCTAGACACAGTTTTCTCCGTAAAACATGCGGAATTGGGGCGGCGTGGGGGAGGGGGGGGGGGGGGGGAGGGAGAGACGGAGAGACGGGTAATAGCTTCATTTTTTTCGTTTCGTTTTGTAATATCGGTTCTTCTAACCTTTTTTTTTTTTTAGTATTTACTCGCTTTCCACAGAAACAATTGCGTTCACTTAAAAATGTTCTTGAATTTTTTTCTTCTGTGTGTGTCTTGTGTGTATGTGTATGTGTGTGGGGGGGGGGGGGGGGGGGTCGTAGAGTCTGCTTGGTTGGTTGTCACTACCAAGCCAGGTTTTGTTTGGCTGGCTGCTGTTTTTTTTTTCTGCTTGTGTGGGTTTTTTCGGTAATGAAAAGTTTAGCTTGTCAATTCAGAGCACTGAAAGCGAGCACTGCTGTTGTGATGTTGGCCCCAAGGAAAAGGTCAGGCAGAGATTGGAGCTAGACGCGGTCAAACAGCTCAAGTCAGGTCAGCCAAGAGACAGAGGTCATCTGCGCCTGTCCTTTGTCTCTCTGACTGTTCACAGCACATTGGCTGACCTCAATGTCACTGTTCACGGGCACATTGGCTGACCTCAATGTCACTGTTCACGGCACATTGGCTGACCTCAATGTCACTGTTCACGGCACATTGGCTGACCTCAATGTCACTGTTCACGGCACATTGGCTGACCTCAATGTCACTGTTCACGGCACATTGGCTGACCTCAATGTCACTGTTCACGGCACATTGGCTGACCTCAATGTCACTGTTCACAGCACATTGGCTGACCTCAATGTCACTGTTCACGGCACATTGGCTGACCTCAATGTCACTGTTCACGGCACATTGGCTGACCTCAATGTCACTGTTCACAGCACATTGGCTGACCTCAATGTCACTGTTCACGGCACATTGGCTGACCTCAGTGTCACTGTTCACAGCACGCTGGTTGACCTCAGTGTCACTGTTCACAGCACACTGGCTGACCTCAGTGTCACTGTTCACAGCACATTGGCTGACCTAAGTGCCACTGTTCACAGCACATTGGCTGACCTCAGTGTCACTGTTCACAGCACGTTGGTTGACCTAAGTGTCACTGTTCACAGCACGTTGGTTGACCTAAGTGTCACTGTTCATAGCACGTTGGCTGACCTCAGTGTCACCATGTGTACAGCGCCAGCTGACCACTCGGGGCCTTTGCGGGGATGTCAGCACACAGGGAACAGCCTGGTGTACAGAAGACAGACAACAACCTGCAGGTTTTGTCGTGCAGAATTATCTCCACCATTTAAAAAATCTGTAGTACAGGGGTAAGGCAGGTTTTGCTGTGCATAATTATCTCCACCATTTAAAATCTGTAGTACAGGGGTAAGGCAGGCTTTGCTGTGCATAATTATCTCATCATCATTTAAAATCGGTAGTGCAGGGGTAAGGCAGGTTTTGCTGTGCATAATTATCTCCATCATTTAAAATCGGTAGTGCAGGGGTAAGGCAGGTTTTGCTGTGCATAATTATCTCCACCATTTAAAACCTGTCGTACAGGGGGGAAGACACAACAATCTGCAGGTTTTGCTGTGCGTAATGATCTCCATTATTATATAACTTGTAAAGACGGACAGCAGCCTACAAGTCTTTCTATCATACATATTATCTACACCATCTCATATACTGTCGTGAAAAAAGAGAGACAACAACACACACAGACCTTGCTATACATAATGATCCACACCATTTCATAACCTGTCAAGAAGAAGAGAGACAACAGCCCACAGGCATGATCCACGCCATTTCATGACCTAACAGCCTGCCTATGGACATCCATGAAGACCCAGGCAGACCATTCAATCTATCACCCTCAGTTTCTAAATCACTTGATAAAAAATAAATAATGATTTATACCAAAAAGGTTAAAAAAAAAAAAAAAAAAGAACGACTCTGGGCCTGGTGATGACCCAATAGACACTGCAAAATGAACAGCTGGTGACCACAGAGGGCCATGCCTCAGTGCCAGGTCATACCACGACACCAGAACACGCTGCTGTGTTCTATATTGTTAAAAAAGAAAGAGGTTACAAGTCAAAGTTCCCAGAGCCCCTCGGCCGTGGGGGCAGTGAGGTGTCAGAGGTCACCGTGTCTAGGGCAGTGAGGTGTCAGAGGTCACCGTGTCTAGGGCAGGGAGGTGTCAGAGGTCACCGTGTCTAGGGCAGGGAGATTTCAGAGGTCACCGTGTCTAGGGCAGGGGGGTGTCAGAGGTCACCGTGTCTAGGGCAGGGAGGTGTCAGAGGTCACCGTGTCTAGGGCAGGGGGGTGTCAGAGGTCACCGTGTCTAGGGCAGGGAGGTGCCAGAGGTCACCGTGTCTAGGGCAGGGAGGTGCCAGAGGTCACCGTGTCTAGGGCAGGGAGAGGTATCAGAGGTCACCGTGTCAAGGGCAGTGAGGTGTCAGAGGTCACCGTGTCTAGGGCAGGGAGTGACAGAAAGCGGAGCCCATCCTCCTTCCGCCGCCTTCAACCTGCCCTGAACCGGTTAGGTACCCGCTCACTGCTGGGTGGACAACAGAGGGGTTTGAACATGAAAACTCCCGACCCCACTTGCGGTTCGAACCCACGACCGTCAGCTTATCAAGCAAACGCTCTGACCATTTGGCTACAGGCCCCACTATGTGTTTCGTAGCAACAGAAAAAACACATGTAAAGACTTCATGAAACACAGACAGATGTCCAGATCACAAAGGTAGAAATCCTGTTGACCACGGTAAGGGAAAACATGCAGGGGAATAAAGAGTCTGACAGTGGGACAGAATGGCGGAAACTACGAGCGGAGAGTTGGCAAATGGAAGCGATATAACTTGATAGTCAAATCTACCCCGGCCTCCAGGCGGAGGGCACGTTGCGTGCTGGAACTGTACAGACATGGCGGGCACTGCTTGCACGCCGGCTGTATCCAGGGGCTGACGTCAGCACTGTCACTGATGGTATCAACACGGGTCCTCCTGCTGCCGCTCAGCTGATCAGTTCCCCTCACTATCGACCTTACCAACGCTTCTTTTAACGGCAGGAGAGGAGGGATGGAGAGGGGGGCGGAAGCTCTCCTGTACTCTCTCTCTCTCTCTCTCTCTCTCTCTCTCTCTCTCTCTCTCTCTCTCTCTCTCTCTCTCTCTCTCTCTCGTTCCACGTTCCACGTTAAGCAAAACTGAACATTGTCATCTAATTTCCTTTCCAGACACCTTGTCATAAGCCACTTCATTCAATGTCTGGATGTTGACGTGCTCTTTGCATCCATAACCACTACCAAGTAGAGATTTTTACCCGTGAAAATCTGATCCACGAGGGACTGAAAACCACAACCGTCTTCTCCGCATCAGGAACTCTACCCACCTGATCATGGGGCACTCCTACAGGACAGACGTGAATCATCTGTAGGACAGTCGATATTTGCATTCTGCGCATGGGGAAGAATAAGTATTCCTAACGACGGAACAGAAGTGAAACTCTCTTCAAATCTTACGTGGAGGAATTCTGCATGAACACTATAGCCGTAAGCCAGGTGTACCGTTTTTTTTTTCTCGTTGGTGCTAAAGGTAGGTATTGATACCGCCGCCCGTTCCCCACCTCCATCACCCCCCGCAACCCCCTCACTAATCCTGCCGACTGTTGATGGTGTGTGGGAGCGAGAATTCTGAGATAGCAGGTTTTGCAGAACTATAAATGGCACAGCCCTTGTCCGATTTGGAGCGGATTAGAGCCCTGCACAGACCGAGAAGTGCTGGTGTGTGGTGGTGGTGCTGCTGCTGGTGGTAGTGATGTGTGTGTGTGTGTGTGTGTGTGTGTGTGTGTGTGTGTGTGTGTGTGTGTGTGTGTGTGTGTGTGCCCGTGTGTGTGTGTGTGTGTGTGTGTGTGTGTGTGTGTGTGTGTGTGTGTGTGTGTGTCTGTGTCTGTGTGTGTGTGTGTGTGTGTGTGTGTGTGTGTGTGTGTGTGTGTGTGCGTCTGTGTCTGTAGCTCTCTTATCTGTTTGCGCTAGAACTCGAAGGATGTTCATTGTTTTCTGACATGCTGTTCTTAAGTATTTGATCTGACTATAAAACTGAACTTTTTATCGAAAATAACTCCATGAAATTTAGCTTCTGTAACAGTGGCAATGGTGGATTTTTCCAGAGGGTGTCATGGCTAGCAAAGTGTTTCCGAAAATTATGAAAATGGGTCGCCTGGGTTTTATCAGCTGAATCGGCATTATACGCCAGCGTAAGACGCTCCCTCAGCGAAAAGTGCAGTCACTAACGGTCAAAAAAGACTGTGAAGCCTGATTCACTGCTAGCACCACAGCATTGGCTTTAATACTGAAGACAGCAGGGAAAGAGGGACTCCTTCAGAAGCACCCAATTTCTGCTCGTGAATGTCCAAGAGTAAAGTGCCCACAGGAAGTTTAACATGTCTGTCTGTTGGGAAACTATAGATGAGGAGAAGGAGGAGATGGCCAAGAACACGCAAAAAAAAATGAAGATCTAGGAGACCCTCAGATTTGGAGATGGTGTCATACGCTTTCTCCTGGTCAAAAAAGAAAGATGTCTACAACCCTATTGTTGATTGATAAACGCGCTATGGATAGTAGTTTCTATTCTGGCAAAATGGTCCACTGTAGAATGGTGCGTACGGAAATTACTAAGTTCAATCCGGAGTCCATCGGTTTCAACCAGCCACAACAATGAACAGATAACCGTTTTTTTTTCTTTGTCATCATACTAAGGCAACTGGTCGGAGCTATTGGTCGATAAATTCTGGGGGTTCTTAAATCTTTTCCGTGGTTTGGAATCGGAATGATTAGGACTTTCTCACTGGAGGGCAGAAAGAAACCCTGTGGTCCAAATATAACTGTTTTGTAGAGACGACATGCAGGGGGAGGGGTGGTTCAAAAAGGTCGGTTCTGAGTTTCGTCTAAGCCAGAACAGAATCATTACATGTCTGAAGAAATGTTTTGACCTCTTTGGGAGGGAGCAACCGATTACAATCAGATTACACTCTCGCAGTGTTGTCAAAAGAATAGATTCAGTTTTTTTAACGTTTATTTGAATAAGCGGCAGATTCGGCAGATTCACTAGATGATGAAGAGCAATTTTTAACGATAGAAGCCAACATATTACACATATTTGTGTTTGTGATAAGGGTGTCCGCAAGTCCGATGTGTCAACAGATGGAATATTGTTTTTCCCTTTCATTTTATCGATTACTTTGCAATTTTGTTTCCCTGGAAGTGTTTGCAGTCAGCTTGGAGCGAAAATTTTCACATGGCTGACGTGAAATCATGCTGTAAACAGGTGGAGATTTTGCCAGGAATTGTTGGTGGGCTCCGTACCTCCTAATGCCATGCAGCAGACCTTGAACCATTTTCACAGATCTTTTATATATTGGCAGTCAGAGATCTTTTATATATGTTGCAGTCACATCTTTTATCTTTTTTTTTACACTGGCAGTCACAGATCTTTTATATGTTGGCAGTAAAAGATTTTTTACATGTTGGCAGTCAGTGATCTTTTATTGTTGACAGTCACAGATCTTTTACATGTAGGCAGTCACAGATCTTTTACAAGTTGGCAGTCACCGATCTTTTACATGTTGGCAGTCACAGATCTTTTACATGTTGGCAGTCACAGATCTTTTACATGTTGGCAATCACAGATCTTTCATGCAGTCACAGATCGTTCATGCAGTCACAAATCTTTCATATATTGGCAGTTCCAATTCAACCATATATATATAAATATATATATATTATATTCTATTCGATCTTAATAAAAATGAAATGCTCACAGTAAATACATCACAGTGTTCCTCCTTTACTCACCTACCAGAGAGTCCAACTAAGAGGTCGGGGTCAAACAATCTCAGTCCTGACCCTTCCAGGTTTTGGGGGCAGAGGGGAGGGATGCACAACTTCAGGTTGTTCCTCTTGATCATGCCAAGCTCCCGTGATAGAGAGCTGAACACTACACAGGGTGACCCCCCCCCCCCCCCCCCCCGCCCTATGGCCAGAAACGGAGAAACAGAGAGAGGTGTTGAATAATTGCTTTCTCTGTCTCCAGGATTTCACTGCCCTCCATCACATCTCGCACCACACACGGCGAGTGTACAGGTCTACAGAAGACCACAGAGAAAGGAAGAACTGGGAAAAGACGTCATGGGGAGCTGAAGACAGATCAGATCTCAGGACAGGGGAGGGTGACAGAAGAGAGAATCACGGTTTCTTTGGACTCCCACCCTCAGCCTGCCAGACATAGGACACCCTGCCAGAGCCACCCAGTCCTGCCACGCTGAGGTGGTCTCTACCACCCTCTGACCCGCTGTAACACGCCATATGGCTGCAACCCCCACCCCACCCCCAAACAGGACACGCTTGCCCGGTTTCTTCAAAACCAGCAATATTCATGTATTAAATCACGACTGCTCGAAAGTTATTGTGTGGGGGGGAGGGGGAGGGGGGAAGGGGGTCTGGAATAGCTCGGCTGGCAGAGCGCCGGATTTGTAAACTTGGTGATCCCGGGGTGCGGGTTCCAATCTCCTCCGGGCCATTTCGGTACAGGGGAAATTTTCCCTCGGAGTTAATATTGGTTCTGACTCCATTTCCCAAAGAGTCCTACGAATGAAATAATAAACGGGAGGTTCCGTGTGTGAACACACGCATAACATCTTGCACACATGTAAAATCCCATCACTGCAATAGTCTGCCCCTCAAATATCGGGCTCTTCAGCCAACAGTAGGCGCTGCAACTCCACAACTGACTAATCCACGGCGCAACACCGTTGTCTCTCGAGACAGACGGAAGCAATTTAAATTCAAATTCAGTTCAGTTCAATTTAATGTAGTGAAGAAAGCCAGTTTACAAAACGCACAACCCGTACACGATCACCGACACAACATCCCTATGATGAGCTGGTAGTGGAGAATACCTGGGCGATTGACAGTGGTGGTGATCATGATGCTGACGAAAGCAGAGCGTGTGTGCCTATAGAGTGTTCCATACTTCTAGCAACCAACATTCCACATCTGTGAATTCAACCGGAGATCAAACAGTGTGCCAAGGCAGTGACGGACAGAACACCAGTTTTCATGAAATAATGACATGTTTAGTCAACAATGTAAACATGCTGGACAGTATGAAGAGCAGTTCCAAGAGAGAAGACCGCCTCCACAACCTGGTTGGTGAGAACGGAAATCCTGGTCTGGATACCACCTGACCGTAACTGAATGATGAACATATTTCCTCAGTGACTGTATAACCCTGGACTGTAATGTTCAAATTTTACATTGACATACTTCCTTGATATGGTTTCCTTGTCGTGAAGAACTTTAATATCTATTTTTCATATTCTTGTATATTCCAATCGATCATTTCAGTGACCACCCCTTCTCCCCATTTCATACGGTGAATGGGCTTAAAGCTTGAAACAGTAAATCATTCGTATTCGTATTCTCTCTCTCTCTCTCTCTCTCTCTCTCTGTCTCTCTGTCTCTCTCTCTCTCTCTCTCTCTCTTCTGCTTCATGGAATAAAGATTTCATTTCCTTTCATATCTCTCTCTCTCTCTCTCTCTCTCTCTCTCTCTCTCTCTCTCTCTCTCTCTCTCTCTCTCTCTCTCTCTCAGACAGACAGACAGGCAGACAGGTAGACAGAGACAGACAGAGACAGAGACGGAAAAATTATTACCAGATTTCCTTTTTTAATACTTACATGTTACATACTACAATGGTGCTGTAATTAAACAGCTACAACACATCAATAATATCAACATACAAGCATTTTATTATGATACGATGACAATGCGATAGTAGACTAAACAGTGGTAGAAATAGTAGTCAGCCAGCGGCCATTCAGAAAATCAATAATTATAACAGCTATTTATCATGATGTGTGTGCGTGTGCGGGCGTGCATGCGCGCGTGCATGTGTGTGTGTGTACGTATGTGTGTGTGTGTGTGTGTGTGTGTGTGTGTGTGTGTGTGTGTGTGTGTGTGTGTGTGTGTGTGTGTGTGTGTGTGTGGAATGTGTGCGCGTGTGTGTGGTAGTCAGACAGAGAGAGAGAGAGAGAGAGAGAGAGAGAGAGAGAGAGAGAGAGAGAGAGAGAGAGAGAGAGAGAGAGAGAGAGAGATGCTACTGCAGTTTCCTATTTCAAAAAGAAGTTGATATGCTACCCATGATTCGAATTACTGATTTACCAGCGACAACGCATCACTAAGCAGCGTAAAACATGCGAGGTTGGGGGGGGGGGGGGCGGGGTTAGGCGTCGTTATCATATTTTTTTTTTTTACTTTTTCTAAAATATATATATACATAATTCTACTGAATTTTATGAGACAGCGATAATTATCAATGAAAAATACTATATACTACATAATTTTACTGAATTTATGAGACAGCGATAATTAATCAATGAAATCAACAGTAGACGAGACACACGTTAATCATGATGGCTATATAGTGCTTATGCATCAATAAAAAATCAGTCGCGATAACATTTATCATGATGTGATGACATTAATTTAATTAAACCAGCAGTAAACATAGCACTTGTTTATCATGAAGTGGTACCAAAAAAAAAAATCAGTAGACTGGGACTGGCTTCACAGTTTAAAAAAACGCAACAACATACGAGGTTTGCCTTGATACATGTCTTGTGTCTCTGATAGAGTCATTTGCATCTTCAGCCTTTTTATGGAGAATTCTGCATTTTAAGGTTTATCGGAAATGCAGCTGAAATATCTTCCAAAGCACGCTACCAGAGTGAGAAATAACTTTGACTTGACTTAGGCCTCTTGATTCCCTGAGGAACATAGGGCCGCGACGACACTCCTCCAACGCACGCGATTTTGACAGGTCCTCCTTAGCTGGGCCCACGTCATTCCGGCGGCCTTCACCCCGGCGTCGACTCTCCTGCGCCAAGTCCCGTTTTGGTCGACCCACTTTTCGTTTTCCTTGTGGATTCCAATCCAGAGCCTGCCTGGTTACGTTGGATACAGGCTTCCGTAGCGTGTGGCCGATCCCATCCCCATTTCCGTTTCTTTATCTCAGTTTCTATTGGGACTGTCGTGCGCACAGTTGTTCATTGGAGATAACTTCTGGCTACCTTGATGTTGAGGATGTTTCTGAGACACCTATTGATGAACGTCTGTAGCTTGTTGGTGTTGGTCTTGGTTACCCGCCATGTTTCTGAACCATATAGAAGAACAGACTTCACGTTTGTAGAGTGAGAAATAGTTTATTTAAATAGGTTTCTTCAAGATGTGGAAACCTGAAATTTGGTTTCATCTCTATGAAATCTACACTGAAAACTTTACGGGGCTTCATCCAATACAATGGATCGTATAAGTAAATATCGATTGATGGCAAACACATTTTTTTAGCGGCAGGAATCCTGCTTTTGTACGATTCTCATTACTAACTCTTGACGAACTGTTTTTGAGTGCTCTTTTATAGACATTCGTAAGGGGTTCGTGGTATTAACGCTAGCAGAGTCCAAATAGTTGACTGAAGAGAGAATATGTGAGTGCATGATTCATTTCCTACAAAGAAGATTCTTGATTCTGCACAGCTGATATAATTGTCTGGATGTTGATGTACATAAACTGTTGAGGTGGTGATACCAAGAAAGGTTATTATCAATATGTGCACCTAAGAGCCGATGGTTATCCATGTTTTCAGTTTCTTGATTATTGACAAAAACAGACGGAGGTTGCGTGATTATACTGCATCTTCTTTGCCTTGTTGGCATTAATATTAGTTGTTGCTGTTGTTGTTGTTGTTTATTAGGATTCAGAGAGAGAGAGAGAGAGAAGAGAGAGAGAGAGAGAGAGAGAGAGAGAGAGAGAGAGAGAGGATCATTGAGACACACAGGTGCTCCGACTTCAACAACGAGATGGGCATTGTTAAAGATTGAAGAAAGTAATCATTGCTGAAAGCGTGAAACATGGCCATTATTAAGGTGTGGGACTATATATCCACTGCTGTTGTTTGATGTGAATTTTGTGACGATGTTGACGATGTAGAACAGGGGGGTTGTTTAAGAGTGTAGTACACAGGTATTGTTAAGAGTGTAGACTGGTGCATGGATATTGCTAAAAAAAAAAAAAAAAAAAAAAATTAGGGAGCATGGATGCTGTTTAAGAGTGTAGTACATGGGTATTGTTGAGAGTGTAGACTAGTGCATGTATATTGTCGAAGAATATAGAGCATGGGTACTGTTTAAGAGTGCAGGACATGGGTACTGTTTAAGAGTGTAGTGCATGGGTACTGTTTAAGAGTGCAGGACATGGGTACTGTTTAAGAGAGTGTAGTGCATGGGTACTGTTTAAGAGTGCAGGATGGGTACTGTTTAAGAGTGTAGTGCATGGGTACTGTTTAAGAGTGCAGGACATGGGTACTGTTTAAGAGTGCAGGACATGGGTACTGTTTAAGAGTGCAGGACATGGGTACTGTTTAAGAGTGCAGGACATGGGTACTGTTTAAGAGTGCAGTACATGGGTACTTTTTAAGAGTGCAGTACATGGGTGTTGTTTAAGAGTGCAGGACATGGGTACTGTTTAAGAGTGCAGGACATGGGTACTGTTTAAGAGTGCAGGACATGGGTATTGTTTAAGAGTGCAGTACATGGGTACTGTTTAAGAGTGCAGTACATGGGTACTGTTTAAGAGTGCAGTACATGGGTACTGTTCAAGAGTGCAGGACATGGGTACTGTTCAAGAGTGCAGGACATGGGTACTGTTTAAGAGGTGTAGTACATGGGTACTGTTCAAGAGTGCAGGACATGGGTACTGTTCAAGAGTGCAGGACGTGGGTACTGTTTAAGAGTGTAGTACATGGGTACTGTTCAAGAGTGCAGGACATGGGTACTGTTTAAGAGTGCAGTACATGGGTACTGTTCAAGAGTGCAGGACATGGGTACTGTTTAAGAGTGTAGTACATGGGTACTGTTTAAGAGTGCAGGACGTGGGTACTGTTTAAGAGTGCAGTACATGGGTACTGTTTAAGAGTGCAGTACATGGGTACTGTTCAAGAGTGCAGGACATGGGTACTGTTTAAGAGTGTAGTACATGGGTACTGTTTAAGAGTGCAGGACGTGGGTACTGTTCAAGAGTGCAGTACATGGGTATTGTTCAAGAGTGCAGTACGTGGGTACTATATAAGAGTGCAGTACAGGGGTACTGTTTAAGAGTGCAGTACATGGGTATTGTTCAAGAGTGCAGTACCTGGGTACTATATAAGAGTGCAGTACATGGGTACTGTTCAAGAGTGCAGTACATGGGTACTGTTCAAGAGTGCAGTACATGGGTACTGTTCAAGAGTGTGGACTAGTACACGGACACCGTGAAAGAAGGCAGTGCCAAGGTATCATTAAAGAGTGTAAACGATTACGATTACTCTTAAAGAGTGTAGTACCAGAGTGTTGTTTAAAAGTGTAGACCATTACGCAGATATTGTTAAAGACTGTAGTGCATGAGCATTGTTCACGAGTGTAGACTAGTAAATGGGTATTGTTAAAGAGTATTAGATGGGTATTCTTTAAACTATTGTAGACTAGTAAATGGGTATTGTTAAAGAGCATTAGATGGGTATTCTTAAACGATTGTAGACTAGTAAATGGGTATTGTTAAAAAGTATTAGATGGGTATTCTTAAACGATTGTAGACTAGTAAATGGGTATTGTTAAAGAGCATTAGATGGGTATTCTTAAACGATTGTAGACTAGTAAATGGGTATTGTTAAAGAGTATTAGATGGGTATTCTTAAACGGTTGTAGACTAGTAAATGGGTATTGTTAAAGAGTATTAGGTGGGTATCTTAAACGGTTGTAGACTTGTAAATGGGTATTGTTAAAGAGCATTAGATGGGTATTCTTAAACTATTGTAGACTAGTAAATGGGTATTGTTAAAGAGCATTAGGTGGGTATTCTTAAACGATTGTAGACTAGTAAATGGGTATTGTTAAAGAGCATTAGATGGGTATTCTTAAACGATTGTAAACTAGTGAATGGGTATTATTAAAGAGTATTAGATGGGTTATTCTTAAACGATTGTACACTAGTAAATGGGTATTGTTAAAGAGTATTAGATGGGTATTTTTAAACGATTGTAAACTAGTGAATGGGTATTGTTAAAGAGTATTAGATGGGTATTCTTAAACGATTGTACACTAGTAAATGGGTACTGTCAAAGAGCGTATTAGGTGGGTATTCTTAAAACATTGTAGACTAGTTTAAGAGTGTAGCTCATTGGGTATTGTTAAGAGTGTAGGCTAACAAATGGGTACAGTTAAAGAGTGTAGCTCAAGGGTATTGATCAGGAGTACAGACCAGCACACGGGTACTGTTTAAGAGTGTAGAGTGCAGTACATGAGTACTGTTCAAGAGTGTGTTCTAGTACATAGATACTGTTAAAGAGTGTAGAGTGTAGTACTTGAGTACTGTTCAAGAGTGTGTTCTAGTACACGGATACTGTTAAAGAGTGTAAAGTGTAGTACTTGAGTACTGTTCAAGAGTGTGTTCTAGTACACGGATACTGTTAAAGAGTGTAAAGTGTAGTTCATGAGTACTGTTCAAGAGTGTGTTCTAGTACACGGATACTGTTACACAGTGTGGTACATAATTAGTTAAAGAGTATAGTACATGTGTATTTTTAAAGAGTGCAGACCAGTACACGGAGTCCGTTAAATAGTGTAGTACACGTGTATTTTTAAAGAGTGCAGACTAGTATACAGAGTCTGTTAAATAGTGTAGTGCATGGGTATTTGTAAAGAGTGCAGACTACCACAAGGGTATTGTTGAATAATGTAGACTAGTGCACGTTTATTGTGAAAGACTGGGGTGCATGTATTACATCTGTTCGTTATATTCATATAGGAGATATTAGGGACGAAATGTAAGGAGCCTTATTCTGGACAGAACAGTGTTACAGGCAGACAGGAAGGAGCTGACTGGATAGATATGTATGCGCGTTTACTCGCTTCAATTTAGGTGTCTTTAGCGAAATATTGGTTTTGTATGCATTATAGATGATAAACAAGTATATGAATAAAGAAATACCTATGTATCCCCGGTTGTACGCACCTTGCGTCATGTTCGTATTACATAAAATGTTTCTGATGACCACATTTCTGAGATAGAAAATTAAAAAAATACAATTCATGTATAGAGAGACTCTGTTTTGTCGGAGGGGGGGAGGTGTTGGGGGTCTGTTTAGGTTTGATTACTGTCATTGCTTTTCTTCGCAGTCTGACCTTCCGTGCCTTAAACATGGACCTGTTCCCACGCTGCTCGTTCCCACCCCTCATACACAGCCACACCCAGCCCGCCCTGACGCAGTCTGAGCACCAGCAGTTTTACAGGAAGCAAGCAGCATAAACTTCCTCATGAGGCAAACCATCAGAGAGACACGGCGTTATTGTCGAGTCACTCGGGCAGTGGCGCCTCTACTGATCCAATGTATGCAGGTACCATTCACGTCAGGTACCGTTCTAACAACACATAAATTCTTTGTCTCGGAGCGGTCTAGTAACAACAAAAAAAATTCTTTGCCTCGGAGCGGACTATACTATTCATGTGGGTCTAGTAACAACAAATAAATTCTTTATCTTGGAGCGGACTATACTATTCATGTGGGTCTAGTAACAACAAATAAATTCTTTGTCTCGGAGCGGACTATACTATTCATGTGGGTCTAGTAACAACAAATAAATTCTTTGTCTCGGAGCGGACTATACTATTCATGTGGGTCTAGTAACAACAAATAAATTCTTTGTCTCGGAGCGGACTATACTATTCATGTGGGTCTAGTGACAACAAATAAATTCTTTGTCTCGGAGCGGACTATACTATTCATGTGAGTCTAGTGACAACAAATAAATTCTTTGTCTCGGAGCCGACTATACTATTCATGTGGGTCTAGTAACAACAAAATAAATTCTTTGTCTCGGAGCCGACTATACTACTCATGTGGGTCTAGTAACAACAACAAATAATTTTTTTTTGTCGCGGAGTCGAACTATAAGAAGCGTCTCCCCCCCCCCCCCCCCCCCCCCCCCCCCCCCCCCCCCCCCCCCCCCCCCAGGGGGGTCATGACCTTGTCTGTCCAGCGGTACTGCCCATGCGCCGTTCACTTTGATATGGGCTCCCTGGAAGCAGGGAGGTGAACACTAAATCGTCACGAGAGCAGGGCATGAAGGACCACAGAATTTGAGACATGTACTTTAAGTGATGTTTGATAATAATTTATTCTGACATCAACCAGGTTCTACAGACGCAGACACTTATGGTGCTGGTCAGGAAATCTGAGCAACTATCTCAAAATGTGCATCCATTTAGTGACGACGAAATACATCTATATCTATTTCTGTTTGTCTGTTTATCTACACACACACACACACACACACACACACACACACACACACACACACACACACACACACACACACACACACACACACACACACACACACACACACACACGTACGCACACATGCACGCACGCACACACACACACACACACACACACACACACACACACACACACACACACACACACAGAGAGAGAGAGAGAAGAGAGAGAGAGAGAGAGAGAGAGAGAGAGAGAGAGAGAGAGAGAGAGAGAGAGAGAGAGAGAGAGAGATACAATACAATAAACTAATAAATTCCAAGGATAAGTACCGAGCACCATTCCAGCAACTTACAGAGCAGCTTCGTGTTGCAATGACTGCAAGAAATATTCAATCATAAACAAAGCTTGCTCTTATGTCTTAGAGAAATACATATATACGCGAATGCGTGTGTGTGTGTGTGTGTGTGTGTGTGTGTGTGTGTGTGTGTGTGTGTGTGTGTGTGTGTGTGTGTGTGTGTGTGCGCGCGCCCGGGGGGGGGGGGGGTGGTCTTTGTAGTTCCAGTCCTCCCACTGGAGTCTGCAGCATACTCAACAGCACTGGGTAAGACTTCCAAAGATGGACACATTCCGAAAAATTTTCCGATGGGATTCCAGTTTCTCCCAGCTGGTGACATGAAATGCTGTCCAGTAAAGTATGGCAGCTGCTATGTTTGTTTAGAATGTTTCGTTTAAAGAAAAGTTACGAAAACGTGTCAGTCTCTGATCCTCTCGGATTGTTTTAAGCACACAGCCGACTGCACGGGGCCATGCCAAGATTGTCAGCAGGTCAACGACAGCAAAGTCTCAAAGATTTCCTTTGAGGAAGAAAAAAGACCACACTCCTACTTAGAGAAAAACTGACCGAAGTATTGACTTTAGATCGGCAGATCTAGTCCGGCTGAAGGTGTCACCGCCATTTTGCTTTGTGTGCATTCTACCATGCACAGTGATGATCATTTGTATCGCCGCCATTTTGCTTTGTGCATTCTTACCAAGCACAATGATGATCACTTGTATCACCGCCATTTTGCTTTGTGCATTCATACCATGCACAGTGATGATCATTTGTCCAAAGCATGTTAGCGCCAGAAGTAAAAGATACCAGATCCTGTGACCAACGGCACGGCGTAACTGGCACTAGGTAACCAGCTCCATGCAGTAATGGGTCAGGAAGACAGAAAATTAAGCAGATTATATTAAAAGGAGATAACCCAGCAACGTTTAAAAAAGATTGAGTAAAAGCAGAGTTCCTAGCAAACAATTTTTTAGATGATGTGGACCCACTGTATACAAAGAGATCCCAGATTTGCATAAGGGCTTTTTTTTCCTAACAGAATTACACACACACACAAAAATCCAGTTTTGTGGACACTGGACAAGTCTGCATTTGATCGTCAACATGATACGATCTTGCACGATATCTCTACTTATACCCACAGGTTATCACTGAAATAGGAATTAAGTGCCAAAACAAAAAGGAATCTACATCACATAATCATCCTGCAAACACATTCTACCAAATTTCTTATGTAAAACAAAACAAAGAAGAAGAATGCAGGCATAATAGTAAAACCACGCGCATAGGTTGCATTCTAAAAATTCTCATGGTTATAATGCTAAATGAAATATCACACACACACACACACACACACACACACACACACACACGCACACGCACGCACGCGCTCACACACACACACACACACACACACACACACACACACACACACACACACACACACACACACACCACTGGAAACCTGTTCTAAGTGATACAGGGGAAGGGGTGTTCAACGAGTCCAACCTATCAAGATGAGGAAGGCGGCCAAGCACGCATCTGCCACAGCGACAGCGGTGACCTGGTTTCCCACGTCGTGTCTTCCGTCACTGAATGGTTGCCGTCAAGGAAAGACAACTGCATCACCAAATCAAGCTCTTCCATCAGTACGCTCGGGCTCGGCCCGATTCGGTCGGTTCCAGACGTGGAGACTTCAGGCGAACAGGCAGCCATTGACCTTTCCTCTCGGTGGAGCCTCAGACGATGTTGAAGTCAGGCGTGAGCCGGCGGGCAGCAGTTTTTAAAAGAGGTGTGTGGCCACGCCCCCTCCCTCTCGGCGAAGGTGTCACAGTGGTGTAACAAATAGGCTTGTCTCGGATTGAACCGGTGCGTGCGAGAGAGCGAGAGAGCGAGCGAGCGAGAGAAGAGAGAGAGAGAGAGAGAGAGAAGGTGCTCACATCCACAACCACACACACTCGCACACTCAATCACTTACTCTCACACGGTCACACACGTAATGTTCTCATCCCCAGCTGATGCATTTATACCATAGTGTTCAAGTACTCCGGCTGTTTGGATAATCCCTGGAGTCTTTTAGCCAGAATATGACGACAACAACAACAACAACAACAACAACAACAAACAACAACAACATTTAGCATAATTAAGTATTGACACCAAACAAGATTATAAGGAAGTCAGGGAAATAGCGAGACTGTTTTTTTTTCTCCAAAAATCGGTATTACCTGAACAAACAAGGAAAAGTAGCGAGGACTATTATGACCTCTCTCTCTCTCTCTCACTCTCTCTCTCTCTCTCTCACACACACACACACACACACACACACACACACACACACACACACACACACACACACACACGCACGCACGCACACACACACACACACACACACACACACACACACACACACACACACACACACACACACACACACACACACACACACACACACACACACACACACTCACACACACACACACACTCCAACAAATCAAACCTTTGAGAGGAAAACGGTTTTCTTGTGTTTAATTAGTCTTTTTTTATGGAGTCAAGATCGAATCCGTGAATGTGATGTCATTAGTCTTGCTGAAGGCACAAGCCCGCTCACAGAATGAGCCTCAGTTACTAATGGCAATAACACGGCAAAACTACTTAGCAGATTTAACAAATCCCAGAGATAATGGCATAAACATGGAGGTGTCAACGACCTCCGCTCCATAACGGCATTATAATGGCACATCTGATTAACCCCAGTCACTGAGGACCTCAACAGGGCAGTAAATATCAAATGAAAAGGGTAACTCTTGCTCCCATGACGAGACAATTACATTCCCCTAACTCTAAAAGATTGCTGCTGACGACGACCAGATCGCCTAAATGACAGGCCCACACAGAGCACACATACCTAGAAGATAGGCCCACACAGAGCACACAGACCTAAAAGATAGGCCCACACAGAGCACACAGACCTAAAAGATATGCTCACACAGAGCACACAGACAGTGCCCACACACGCAGACCTAAAAGATATGCTCACACAGAGTACACAGACCTAAAAGATAGGCCCACACAGAGCACACACAGACCTAAAAGATATGCCCACACAGAGCACACGCAGACCTAAAAGATATGCCCACACAGAGTACACAGACCTAAAAGATAGGCCCACACAGAGTACATAGACCTAAAAGATAGGCCCACACAGAGCACACAGACCTAAAAGATATGCCCACACAGAGTACATAGACCTAAAAGATAGGCCACACAGAGCACACAGACCTAAAAGATATGCTCACACAGAGCACACAGACCTAAAAGATATGCCCACACAGAACACACAGACCTTAAAGATATGCCCACACAGAGCACACAGACCTAAAAGACATGCTCACACAGAGCACACAGACCTAAAAGATATGCCCACACAGAGCACACAGACCTAAAGATATGCCACACAGAGCACACAGAACAAATAAGGAGACGTCCGCTGAAAAGGATTTCCCCAGCTGCTGATGTACCCTGTACCTGACAAAATGTACACGGCAACCATAACTGGAGAAAGGAACAAGCACAGATCGGCATCTACTGAAGACTGCATCGCCATTTTCCTATTGCATCAAGTCGGATATAGCACACAGCAGGCAACAAATACGTAGGATGACCCTCGCTCCCGTGGTGCCATCATTTACACATTGAAAGTTATGAGCGTGTGATTAGCTCATCATACCAACCAAACCAAAATTACCTGTGTGTTTTTTTCCTCTTTGTCCATGAGCTCATTTGACTATGTTCAAGACCAAAGGGTTGTCTCATCTGGAATGAATATTGATTTGTGTTTGAATAAGCACTGATCTGTGTTTGAATAAGCACTGATTTGTGTTTGAATAAGCACTGACTTGTGTTTAAGTAAGCACTGATTTGTGTTTGAGTAAGCATTGATTTGTGTTGAATAAGCATTGATTTGTGTTTGGTTTCTGCAGTTGTTGTTGCTGTGCACATGTGTCAGGTACAGGGTGGCGGAAAACTAGATTTTTTTTTTTTTTTTTTTTTTTTTTTTTTTTTTTGGGGGGGGGGGGGGGGGGGGTCTCCTTGTTTGTTCAGTGTGCTGTGTTTGGCATTTCTGCTAAGCGATCAGGTGTCGTAAACAGCTATCGTTTGGAGTTATGGGCGTCCAATTATCTCCCCACCGGTGCAAGAGCTACACTATTTATTCGTTATTTACTGTTCACTGTTCTCTGCCTCACTGCAGATTTCATGTATATCAATCACACCGGGGTTTACCTGTATGTGTAAATGTTTGTTTGTTTGACAATATTCAAGATTAAAAAGTCTGTTCCAGTCTTCAGTAAATGTTGATTTGTGTTTGTCATTTCTCCAGTTGTTGTTGCTGTGTACCTGTGGCCACCCTACCTTGTATATCCTGCTGAGACAGCGTCGGCTACGTTGACTGGGCCACGTTCGCCGCATGGAGGATGGTCGCATCCAGAAGACGACGTCCTCTATGAAGAACTTGCCGCAGGGCAGTGAAGCATTGGCCGCCCACAGCTGAGATACACAGACGTTTGCAAAAGAGACATGAAGGCACTTGAGATCAACGCTGAGTCTGGAAGGACCTCGCAGCAGACCGCAACAGCTGGAGAAGCACTCTCAAGAAACAGCTGCAGATTGGCGGAGACAAAGTCACAGTGCTGCAGCAGAAAAGCGAGCCTGCAGAAAGGGGATGACAGCCAACAAACCCAGTGTCAACATACAGATGTGACCGCTGCGACCGAGACTGCCACTCTCGCATCAGTCTCCACAGTCAGAGACAGCCCAGACAGATAGCTAACTATTAGGTTGGATGTACTCTATCCATGGTCAGGTACGACCGACGGAGGCATAGTGTAGTGGGCATGATTCACTGTTCGCTATTCACTGCCTCATGTAAGATTACCATTATTATCGTGTGAGATTTCAAGATCCTCAGTCTACGGTGATATCATCATGCAAATCTAATTAACCTCCATCAGTAACGGCATCATCATATCAGGTTTGGTGAACCAGTCTATGATGACATCGTGCCAGACTGTCCACACCCTGGTCAATGAAGCCGCTCACTCATGTGCTGTTGAAATCACTGATGACACTGCCCTGGAGGGCCTCATACATCATGGCAATGGAAAGAGAAGTTGGAAAGAATGGCAGACTGGTGTTCTACAACTAATCTTGGGCTCAGTCTTTCAATAGCCAAGGATATGATCATTGATCTCTAACCACTGACCATTAAAGGTGAAAAAATTGAACAGGTCGAATCATTCATGTGTCTTGGTGTGCCTATCTCTGGTACCCCAGCTGGGACGACGTCAACACCACATAGCTCGCAAGGAAGCACAGCAAAGATTGTATTTTCTACGTCAGTTACAGGCGTTTGGTACCAGAACTGCAGGCTTTACACAGTTTTCCCACTCCGACAATGAAAGTATATTCAGTTTATCATTGTGTGGTGTGTATCTGCCCCAACCAAGGAAAGGACAAAAAACAAACTGCTTCAAAAGATAGCAGGCCGTAAAACTAATGATTCTAGACAGTATATCCCTAAGACAAAAAGTAATATTCATCGTTTTCGACAACACACATCCAACGATCCATGTACATCATCTTCTTCCTTCTGTAAGAAGATACTGCTGCTTTCATTGTCAGACAAATTGCCTGAGGAACAGCTTCACATCTTGCCGTAACGACATCAATCCGCAGACCCCCATCTCTCCCAATCTAGCGTGTTCAGACCGCCTCAGTTACGTTGTGCAGCAGTTTTTATAGCGATCATTCGATGTTGTTTGGTTGGACGTGTATACATGCATGTGAGTGAGAGAGAGAAAGAGAGAGAGAGAGAGAGACAGACAGACAGACAGACAGCTCTCCAGTTTGACGTTTATTCATTCACATGGTCTTGGTTTTGTTTGCTTTTTGTTTGTTTGTTTTTGTTTTGTTTTTTTTTTTTTCTGACCCCTTGTCATCCCCACATGAAGTATGGGTAAAGCTCGTGTTGAATGTTGTCACACGCCATTTGCCGGCATGTTGTCTATGTTTATGTGCTGGACACTCCGAAAGGGAATCAAGTGACTTTGTTTATTCATGAGCTGATAAAGAATCTTGAATGACCGTATCAGGGCAGATTTAAGATGAACTTCAGTAAACAGTGACCACATTAGGCCGGTGGGTTGAATCCCAGTCAGCGGTGACCTCATCATCGCAGACCTCATGAATTCCATTCATTCTCATCGCAGCAGATTTAATTAACCTCAGTCTGTGATTACGTCATCACGGCAGATTTAATGAATGCCAGTCAATGACGACCTTTTATATATATCATGGAAGATTGAAAGAACAGTAATAAATGAGGACCTCATACTCACCATGGCATATAGAAAGAGCACCAGTCACTGAGGACCTACATACTCATCATGGCATATAGAAAGAACACCAGTCACTGAGGACCTCACACTCCTCATGGCATATAGAAAGAACACCAGCCACTGAGGACCTCACACTCCTCATGGCATATAGAAAGAACACCAGTCACTGAGGACCCTCATACTCATCATGGCATATAGAAAGAACACCAGTCACTGAGGACCTCACACTCATCATGGCATATAGAAAGAACACCAGCCACTGAGGACCTCACACTCCTCATGGCATATAGAAAGAGCACCAGTCACTGAGGACTCATACTCATCATGGCATATAGAAAGAACACCAGTCACTGAGGACCTCACACTCCTCATGGCATATAGAAAAGACACCACCCAGCCACTGAGGACCTCACACTCCTCATGGCATATAGAAAGAACACCAGTCACTGAGGACCTCACACTCATCATGGCATATAGAAAGAACACCAGTCACTGAGGACCTCATACTCATCATGGCATATAGAAGAACACCAGCCACTGAGGACCTCATACTCATCATGGCATATAGAAAGAACACCAGCCACTGAGGACCTCACACTCATCATGGCATATAGAAAGAACACCAGTCACTGAGGACCTCATACTCATCATGGCAGATTTAGTGGACCCCAATCATAATGACATCATCAGAGCAGAACGATCAGCTAGAATGAATAATATGATAGCATCTAAAAGGAACTCGGCCCCCACTGATTATAAGTGAATGTAAGTGTTCAGAACACACGGCATTTGTCTGACAAAGGAAACACCAAGCCACAAATGTATATACAGGAAATCTTGACCTCTTTCACTTCGCAACGCACAATCTCTGAACACTTTTAAGTCAGGCTTGAAAACCTTATTCCATGCCTATCTTAACGATGATTAATTTTACGCACGGCACTGTTAACCTGCTGTTCTGTCTTATCCTGAATAATGTGTATACGTGTGTATGCGTGTGTGTGTGTGTGTGTGTGTGTGTGTGTGCGTGTGCGTGTGTGTGTGTGTGTGTGTGTCTTGGGTGTTTGTGTGTGCTGCAGAGAGGGGGGGGGGGAGTGAAGGGGAGACAACGTAGGGGGTTATTATGATTATCTGCATGTGTAATTCTATGTTTTTCAATGTATGTTGGTCTTATGATGTTATAGTTTATATGCCTTAATCTTATGTGTTTCCTTTCTTCTCGTCATTCTTAAACGTTCAGCTTTTATATTGTAATGGCGCCTGGAGCCTCACGAGGGACAGGCGTCACTTTTTTCTTAAATGAATTAAATTATTATTACTATTATTATCTATTAATTAATTAATTAAAGGAAGAAAACCCTAGAAAAGTTCATTTACAGCGGTTTTACTGAAGGGCTTGTCAGCCTCTTGCAAGATGTGCCCCGTTTCCTTTGCTTGTTTGTGTAACCAATGTAGGCTGCAACGTGTGAGTGTGCTCAGTATATATACATATAAGAAGTCTTCTATTAGGGTATGTGTGTGGACTGTAAGACATTTGTTTTAATTGTTTTTGATATGTTTACAAAATATGCACACACACACACAGAGACAGAGACAGAGAGACTGAGCTACCTTTAGCCAAAGCAGAAGGTTCTTTCTTTTTAAATCGATTACTGGGCTCTGTGTGTGTGTGTGTGTGTGTGTGTGTGTGTGTGTGTGTGTGTGTGTGTGTGTGTGTGTGTGTGTGTGTGTGTGTGTGTGTGTGTGTGTGTGTTCTTCTTTCTTTCTTTTTCTTTTCGTTGCTTAAGAATTGTTTCTTTCTTCTTCTTTTATGTTTGTATGTGCGTGCACGCGCGCGCGCGCGTTTGTTGTGTATATGTCGGGGGTAGACGTGAGGGGAGAAGATGGTGGTGTGGGAAATGGTTTGTTTTGTTTTGTTTCATGCTTTTCGCTTCTTTGGGGTTGTTATTCTGCTGTAGTTGGACGGAGGTGCAATCAGATGTTGATTGTGGTCGCTCTACGGAAGAAGAAGATGTCTTGCATATGTTCCCACCCCGTTACGTGTTAGAGCATGCACCTAAACGACCAGACTTTAAACCAGATGACACGGAGCATCTCAGGCATGGTGGTGATGACCGTGTATCTTTGGAGACATAGAGCACCAGTCCCCCCCCCCCCCCCCCCCCCCTTCCCACCCCACCCCTCTCCCCCTGCGCTTTCCTTCACTTCCCCTACTCCACTGGCTGAGTTACGTCTCGTGGCCCCTGGAATCGGGACCTACTAACTAGGTGTCACGACAACTACCTATAAGATGCACTAAAGTGGGGGGGAGGGGGGGGGGGGGAGAACAAATCAGAAGCTATAAGTGACCTGAAAGCAGATCAGTGACCGAGATTCATTCTCGTTGACGAAAGCTGGCGTGATCTAAAAGGCGCTGCCCAAAACTGAGCGTGATAGAACGCTTTGAGCTGCACCAGGGCCGCGCTTGTAAAGGTGGAAGCCACAAGTTTAAACCTGAGCGAAAAACAGAGCCTGATGGAGCTCTATTGATCTACACCATGCACGCACTTCAAACACTGGGAGCCACAGAGGAAATCTGAAATAAGGCCGGCAGAGAACAGAAAACAGCAAATAACAGAGAACAGTACGTCTTGTTCCCATTATGACAACTACGTGTCCACAAGGCCACACGAATGGCGCTTACAGCACCAATTCGCCTAGCACAAATACAGACACAAAGCACACTGAACAAACAAGAAGTCTCTTTGTTTTGTGCCTGTAGGCATTTGTGCTACAGTCTTTGTGTGTGCGTATGTGTGCGTGTGTGTGTGTGTGTGTGTGTGTGTGTGTGTGTGTGTGTGTGTGTGTGTGTGTGTGTGTGTGTGTGTGTGTGTGTGTGTGTGTATGCGTGTGTGCCAGTGTGTGTGTGTGTGTGTGTGTGTGTGTGTGTGTGTGTGTGTGTGTGTGTGTGTGTGTGAAAGGTGCCATAAGCAGTGTATATTTGGAGTCATTGGCGTGTCATTGTCTCATGATGGGGAAAAAGGGTTACAGCCGTCATTTGCTATTTACTGGAAGTTTACAGGTATATGTTAGTTTATGATTGGGTTGGAATGGGCTGGCAAAGGTGTGTGGACGCTAGTTAAGAGTATTAAAGCTTGTATCATTTGATTTGTGACGTTCATTTCAGATTAATTAAAGGCAGACACTGTGATTCCATTCATCAATGTTTTCAACAAAAAAAAGTCAGTGAATTAAATTCAACTCATTTTTTTTTGGAACAAAATATTTCCAAAATCTCCCCTGTAAAAGATTAACTTCAAGACAAAAGCCATGAGCGGTGTCTGACCCGTTCAATGTTGATTTCATTTCTTACAGTTCACAGTTTCAAGAATCTTTAGGCGGATCGATTCCATGTGTGAGGTCCTCGTGGTACAAGCGACTTAAACCCTGGTCATTTTGTACTTTCTCTCCCGGATTGATTGCTGCATCATTCAGCTTCTTCCGTCATTCAAACATCTTCAGAATGTTCAGAAAGTTCCGAACCATTCCATCTTTAAGTCAAGGGAAAATCAAGTAACACACGGCTCTACTCCACAAACTACTTTGGTTCACTGTTGAGTAGAGTATTAAATACAAATGTTTGTTGTTTGCATTTCGATATAGTTTTCAGATTGTGCCCCACTAGATTTCTCAGAACACTCACACTTCAACAGCCCGTCTCCTACACTCAGACCTTCTGCTAATAATCTTGCCCTTTAACCACAAACCCCACAGAGCAAGACGTCTCCGTTCATCATCTCTACAGACCTGCAATACTGGGCCACATTTTGTCAGACAGTCCATTTTCACGGCTTTCTTTCAAATTACACAGATATTTTCAATCAATGCTATTCTAACCGGTTGTAAAAAAATTGCTTCCTACTCTACTGTTTTGTTGATCATATGGCTATTTGTCGCTCTGAGTGTGTGTGTGTGTGTGTGTGTGTGTGTGTGTGTGTGTGTGTGTGTGTGTGTGTGTGTGTGTGTGTGTGTGTGTGTGTGTGTGTGTGCGTGCGCGCACGTGCGTGCGTGCGTGCGCGTGTGCGTGCGTGCGTGCGTGCCTGCGTGCACATGTGCGTGCGTGCGCGTGTGTTTGTGTGTGTGTGTGTGTGTGTGTGTGTGTGTGTGTGTGTGTGTGTGTTATTTGTGTACATAATTGCAGACATTTGCTTGTGATTTCAAGGCCAAAGGGAATCTATCTGAACATTCTTTAGGTATCGTGTCCTTCAACAGCCTGTCCTAAGCGAGGCTGTCACTGCTGTCACAAGTTCTGTCTGTCTTCAAGCTCGCCTTGGTCATGTCAGCCACCTTCTTCTTCTTCTTCTGCGTTCCCTGGTCATGCTGGTCAGATAGAAAGTCCGGTAGCTAGGGCAAAGTCAGCGGTCCGTCGGAGTGAGTCCGCCGTTCCCCACAGCTTTTCTTGGAGTTCACACTGCACCGGGCCAGAACTCACGCCGCAGGCTGTCGAACGTGGGACAGGACTGAAGTACGTGGGCTGGGTTTTGTGGGCCAGTACCACATGGGCACTCATCTGTGTGCGATATATTCAGGCGATAGAGGTGGGAGAGCAACTGACAGTGTCCAGTTCTTAGTCTGAAGATGGCGACTTGTTGGGCACGCTCAAGATGGTGAATGTCATCCTTCTCTACCTCCACCTGTGGTCTTTCTCTCCATGCTGTCCTGAAATTGCACTTTCACAGAGATGTCCCGAGCTGAGGTGCCAGTGAAGACACGAAGCACTGAGACAAGGGCACTATCCACTGGTTCCAGTAACAAGAAATGAAATGTCATCGACTGTTTAACCTTCATTCACACACCTCCTTGGAGGCTACGTCTTCGGGGAAAAAAAGAACAGAAAAGAATTCAGTAATTCAACAAAATGGATGACATATCAACTAAAGGTTTGTACGAGGGGCTATTCAATATACATCGTGAATTGTCCTTTTTAAGGACTTCTAATAGACTATAGGTAGAAGCTTACCTTTTTTATTTTTCTTGTTCTCTCTCCCAGCACTGCGACACATTTTTGCCATCGGTGTACGAGTTTGTGTAAGACTGAATGACATCTTCAACTGATTTGATCATGGCTGGAATTCTCACTTCTGTAGGCCTGCCTGGCCTGTCTTCGTCACGAACACTGCTCCGCTCTCCTCTGAATAATTTAGCCCATTTCTAGACTTTTTTTTTTGCTGAAACATGCTGTTCCATACACACAGCAGACATTCCTCTTTGAATTTCATTTGGTTTGTACTATTCGGCTATCAAAAATTTTGTCACAGATCTCCTCTGTTCAGTCCTAGAGCGTTTTTTGTTGGTCGGACATTTTGTATAATCTGAAAACCGAAAACAAAAAATAGATCTGGTTTTCTACGTGACTTTGACTCTTAATGGGGCAGACAGAGTCTGGCCTAACTTCCTTTTGAGCTGCCATTCTCGCTTAGAATGGGACCCAAAACACCTGATGTGATCCGCCGATTCCAGTGTCTGCCCGTCAGCACAATGTTGACAGCTGCATATTGTCTGAAACTGTTTAAGAAGGTTTGGCTACTCTTCTGGAAGTGCTGGAGTTCTGCTTCCCTGCCCTCTGACCGGCTGATGTCCGCAGCAACACGGACTGACAAGAGAGTGCCCTTCATCAACATGAAGGGTTTCGGTTCAGAAACATGTCCTGCACTGTATTCTGCAGATAGACGTGAAACAGCAAGGGAGAGGGGACAGAGAGGGGACAGACTCCCATGGCTGTCGGGAAGAGAAGTCGTCGACGTTGTTATCTAGAAGAACATTTCTATTTGCGTATTTGCAGACTGCTGCCGTGACCTGAATGAGGTTGTCATGGTTACAGATCCTTCTAGTTGCCAGGGACTTCCATGGTCAGAGGGTTTCCTGACGTCAGAAGGTTGAGACAGACTGCAGAATTACTGAAAACAAACCAAACACAGAATAACACACATACAGTGTACAGTCACGCTCAGTGTTCATTGCAAAATAAGTCAGTGAATTTCGGAAGAAATGTTATTTCAAACGTCACAAGACGGGCATTCAAGATACACAAAACAATGCTCCACAGATAACTGTCATTGTGTGTGTGTTATGTCTGTATGCTGTGCATCTAGAAAAGGCATACATCTTGAAAATTCGCTTTGTATATTTTGTACTGCGTATTGAATGAGCATAACTTTTGCCCATTGTTGTGTGTGTATTTGTGTTTGGGCTTGAAGTCGATGAACCTGTGGTGGAGGCATGGTTGGTTTAAAAGGAGCTTCTCTGTCAGCAGTCTGATGCTTATGGTTGTTCCGATGTGCTCCATCCCCTCTGCGTCCTCCCTGGGGCCAGGATTTCTTCTTCACCAGTCACCACAACAGTCTCTCAACATTACTTCACAGGGATGGTTTGGTGAACTGGTGGTCCTGAAGGTGACGTTCATCTCTTGAACAGAGGGGTTTATTTGGAAATGGGTCCATGCTTTGGGCCACTGTGTTGTTTCACACGCTCTATGACAGGGGAGCCTTGTCGACGTTTGTCCCTCCGTGCTCCAGTTCCCTGATAATTTGCCTGCTCTGAGTGTGAGAAAAACTCTCTTCCACTTCATAAACGATGGAAGTCTCCAGATTGCAACGTTCATCAACAGCATAGACCAGTATAACGATTCTGGTTTTAACTCGTAATTCATCAGTGTTCTGCAGTAAGTAAGCAGCCCACTTTCCAGTTCCGTCTGATTATTCTGTGAGGAGACAGACGACTGTAGCTGTAGAGTAACATTGCTGTGATCGCGATAACTTCGTCAGTGCTTGCCATCGCCCTTCATCCTTCGCTTCAGTATCATGGCGTCGTTTGACAAACCGTGTCTCTCTGAAGTGTCATTTTCTGCTTGGCATCCTAGTGCACCAATGTACGCTGGATTGCTTAGGGTCCCACTTGTTCTCTTTATTTTTCCTCTGAAAGTGTTTCTGTGTTGCACTGGTCAGGACTGCCCTCCTTTGTCCACCTTCCTGCCACACTCCAGGGCATCAATCGCTTGCTGCCTCAGGAATCGTTCAATGGTCGAGACTGTTTGCATCATCCTGTAGCCGGTTGAATTCATGTATTGTTCATATCATCCTGTAGCCGGTTGAATGTTGTTCATATCATCCTCCAGCCGTTGAATGTTGTTCATATCATCCTGTAGCCGGTTAAATGTTGTTCCTTTCATCCTGTAGCCGGTTAAATGTTGTTCCTTTCATCATGTAGCCGGTTGAATGTTGTTCACATCATCTCCAGCCGGCGGCTGATATTGTTCATATCATCCTCCAGCCGGTTGAATGTTGTTCACATCCTCCTCCAGCCGGTTGAATGTTGTTCATATCATCCTCCAGCCGGTTGAATGTTGTTCATATCATCCTCCAGCCGGTTGAATGTTGTTCATATCATCCTCCAGCCGGTTGAATGTTGTTCATATCATCCTCCAGCCGGTTGAATGTTGTTCATATCACCCTCCAGCCGGTTGAATGTTGTTCATATCATCCTCCAGCCGGTTGAATGTTGTTCATATCATCCTCCAGCCGGTTGAATGTTGTTCATGTCACCCTTTAGCCGGTTGAATGTTGTTCATATCATCCTCCAGCCGGTTGAATGTTGTTCATATCACCCTCCAGCCGGTTGAATGTTGTTCATATCATCCTCCAGCCGGTTGAATGTTGTTCATATCACCCTCTAGCCGGTTGAATGTTGTTCATATCACCCTCTAGCCGGTTGAATGTTGTTCATATCATCCTCCAGCCGGTTGAATGTTGTGTCCTATCACCCCTATCACCCTTTAGCCGGTTTGAATATTGTTCATATCACCCTCTAGCCGGTTGAATGTTGTTCATATATCATCCTCCAGCCGGTTGAATGTTGTTCATATCATCCTCCAGCCCGGTTGAATACAGTGGTCCTGCCTCCTGCACCGGCCTCCAAATTGTAGTGTCAGCATTCCTCGGATTCTCCTGGCTACATCTCAGCTGAAGTCTGATTGTCACCACTGCTAATCATGATTGCTGTCAATGTCAGCACCAGGGAAAATTTCTGGTTTGAGCTTTGTGAATACTGGACTGGAAGCTTTGTAAGGCAAGGGTGGAGTCGAATTCAGTGCATGTCTCGCCACGGGTGCGCTCCAAGTTGTTCGTGGGGACATAATGCGTGGGAAACTGTGTCAGCCACAGCAAACTTCTTGTTGCTGGCAAATCCAGGAGTCGTCATCCCCTTTCCTTTGTCTCTCCTGTCTGTCAGTTTCCCACCGACCCTGCCCGCGCTGATCGCATTGATCCAGGCGTTCCAGGCTCCTTAGAACTCCTTAGAGGGCTTTTTTCACTTCTTAGAGGGCTTTTTCAGTCTCTCGAAAGTTGCTGTGTTCTCGATCATTATTTTTGTCAGTGATTCTGTTGAATATTGACGAGCAGCTGAAGAAACACATCTGTTCATCATTTCTTTAGTAACAACTGCAAAAAGATGAAGCCGATTCCTCGCTGTTTTAGGAGTCATGTCTCCTGTAACG
This sequence comes from Conus betulinus, assembly GCA_016801955.1. NCBI lineage: Eukaryota > Metazoa > Mollusca > Gastropoda > Neogastropoda > Conidae > Conus > Conus betulinus. The sequence goes on along the minus strand of JADBJO010006027.1, from coordinate 47,971 downwards.
GATCTTGTGATCTTCCTCTGCGATGGTGTCTCTAGACCCAGTCCATCTCATTCTGCATGGGCGGAGAGTGTCCAACGTGTCGCTGCCAGCCTCGTGGATCAGCTCCCTTCCTTCCACACATGCACAGATCATGAAAACGACCCCTGTCCCACTCATCGTGTTCTTCTGGGAAAATCCCAATCCTGATATCCGTTAGCAACATCATTTTCACCTCCACCTCGCTATAACCAAGCAATGGACAGTGCGGTCATTCGTCATCTGGGCCTTAATCAATCTGACATTTTGTAAGTGTTCTCATCCGTCCATTTCTGTGAGTCTGGGGGAATGGTGGGCAGTGCGCATCTTTACTGTAGCCATCCAGAGGTGAAGGGGAGGGAAGGGGGGGGGTAATCCACCCCATGCCAGATTCAAACTCGGAGCCTGGAATCTCTCATTTCCCTGATGACCACCTTTGGTCTCTCCTGTCATTCCATTGGTCAGATTGTCATTCTAAAGCGTTGTGAGAACCATGTATTCGGTCAGTGCTTCATCAATGGTTAGCATTTTTATCCCTTTTTTTTTTTATAGAAAACAGTCAACGTGTTGGGAGTGGCAAAAAAACATGAAGTCGCTGTGCCACAGGAACAGAAACGCCTGCTCTCAAACAATGTTGGTGTGTGTGTGTGTGTGTGTGTGTGTGTGTGTGTGTGTGTGTGCGCGCGCGCGCGCGCGCGCGCGCGCGCGAGCGCGCTGTGCTTGTGTAAATGGAGAGCTTTCGCCTCTTTACCGCCATAATTACTTGGCATTAGCATGTTTTAATATGTTAAAAGAGACCTATGTCTCATTTAATACAGAGCAATCGTAGATAAGCCTATACTGGATCACGTACTTTGTACCGCAATCTGACAACCCCTGATGAACTTAATGCTCTCGGCGTTAATTACGTGCCTGCTCCACACCCTGAACTCCATTTCATTTAGTGGTCTGGAATTGAGTAACGTGGCAGGCGTCAGGCGACGGGAGGGCAGGACCCTGCGATCCCCAGTCACACGCCACCTGCCCATGGATTAGGGACAGGCCGCACAGTCACGCAGCTTTCCCTGCTGGCCACGGCTTACGTCCTGCTCTTCAACTCCCAGGGCTCGTCAGACACGTCTGCCGCTGACAAGATCAGAGAGACATTTTGGACGACTTGTGACCGGAAGGTGAAGTTTGTTATTGAACTTCCGGCCCCCACCCCCGCTCTGCCCGCCCCCGCACGCACCCCCCAAACCCCCCCCCCCCCCCCCCCCCTCCCACCCCCTCCTCCACCTCCACCTTCCTCATGTGGAGGAAAACACGAAATGAGCCAAGTGATTCATCTGGAAAGGTGCGACGGAATTTGAGGGACTTTTACATCACAAAGAGAACGAATCCATGATGAGAAGATGGACTAAGTACAGCATCAGTCAACGACAACAGTATTGCATGAAAACAGGCAAGCTTTCTCCTTTAAACATACACTTAGGCCCATACGACACCGAGATATACCTGTTGAATGTAAAAACCAGTGATATGATTAAAAAAGAAAAAAAAAGTATAAAGTTTTTTTGTAGTCTCAGTGAAGGGGGTAATTTGACTGAAGATTTTTAATGTCCCCCACTCTTTGAACCGAGGGGGAATAGGTGCAGCGGCGTTGTTTTCAGTTTTCGTAAATGAACAGACAAAAAAATCTTAGTAACGGCAGGCAAGGAATTCAGACGTCACTAGAATTTGTTGAATTGTTCATGCCTGTTTTTTGATGATGCTATTTTAGTGCCTGGCAGTTTTGTTGATCTACAGAACCCGTTGAATGTCTTATGTAGAACAGTCCAATGTGCAACTTGACCGTGATGTGGATTTGAAGAAATCAGATGTACTTGTTTTTTTTAGAACTGGTAAGCATCTATCAGTTTTTAGAACTGTTAAGCATCCATCTTCTTCACAAAAAAATATATATATAGTAGCACGGCAACGAGGCTGTACACGTTGTCAGTGTTTAGAAGTATTTACGAATCTGCCTTTCCGCTGGGCTTCCATCCTCATATACATTTACACATTTTTCACATGGAGCAGGAATGGCATGTTAGCAATATTCAGAGTACTGTGGACAACAGGAGAGCATTCCCCACAGTGTTGTTTTTTTTTTTTTTTCTTTTCTTTTTTTTTTTTAAAGATGTTCGACAGTCAGATCCAGCCTATACTGACATTTGAATCTGAAATGTACGGATTTGTTCGTTTTGTTGGTTTGTTTTTTTCCCACTCCAGTTGTTATGGACCAGTGGCCTAACAAATAAAACGTTTATTTACTAGGACTTTACTCTCTCTCTCTCTCTCTCTCTCTCTCTCTCTCTCTCTCTCTCTCTCTCTCTCTCTCTCTGTGTGTGTGTGTGTGTGTGTGTGTGTGTGTGTGTGTGTGTGTGTGTGTGTGTGTGTAAACAATACTCCTACGTAGGCCAACATACATGTAGCACACGGCTATCCACACTGCTGGCAGTGTGAGACTTTTAGATAGCTAACGGATGTAAGCTGACTCAATTTCAACTAAAAAATAATCCCAATGTAAGTCGACGTGTACCACATTGTTGTTTTCAGCATTCGGTTTTCCCACCGTTGAAACGCACAACAGATTCAGCGAAAAGGAGGAGAATCAAAAAGAACAAAGCCCAGGGTGTTTCTTTTTTAGAGCCTATCCAGATTGGCAAGACACTGTTTGAGCTATCATGTCTCCGTGGACAACGACACTGTTAAGCATTTCAGGAAAACATATTCGACCCACAGACCAAAGCACCATTCCGACCCTCAGAGCAAAGCGCCATTCCGACCCACAGAGCAAAGCACCATTCCGACCCACAGACCAAAGCACCATTCCGACCCACACACACCAAAGCACCATTCCGACCCTCAGAGCAAGCACCATTCCGACCCACAGACCAAAGCACCATTCCGACCCACAGACCAAAGCACCATTCCGACCCTCAGAGCAAAGCCTCAGAGCAAAACACCATTCCAATCTTCTGAGCAAAGCACCATTTGAAATCCAGGACTTGTGGCCTGAAGCACGAGAGGAACCTCTCAATGACAAGCCGCCAACACTGGATGAAGTAAAGAAAGTGGTTAGGAAGCCAGAGCCAGATCTCCGCCTGGACCTTATGGAATACCATAGCTGCTGCCCTAAGGAATGTCCTTATGTCCTAGAGTTGCTCTACAAACTAAAATCAGAAATGAGGAACTTGAAGATCAGCGAGCGGTGAATGTATCTGATGGACTGTACATTCCCAAAGAGCAAAACTGAAGGGACATCAGCCAGTTCAGACCAGTATCGCTCCAGAACGTTGAAGGGGAAAATCTTCCTCTCTGTCATGGCAGCCAGGCTGACTAAATACCTCACAAAAACGAGTACTTGGATTTCTCAGTCCCGAAAGGAGGCATCTCAGGCGTCTCTGGCTGTGTAGAACATGCCCCTATGATTTAGGAAGCAATCCAAACAGCTGAACTAATAGAAAGCGATCTGGATGTGGTGTGGCTCGGTCAAGCAAATATATATGGACCAGTTCCACACAAGATGATTCATTTGGCCTTCGAGATGTGTCATGTCCCAAAGAATATCCGAGAAATGCTGCAAATCTTCCACAGCTTCTCAGTGAGGTTCTCCCCAAAGGAAAACACAACAACAGACTGGATCAATCTGGAAACTGGCGCAGCAATGAGCTGTGCATTTTCTCCAAATATATTAAAGAGTATTTGTGTTGGTAATTGAGGTAATCTTAAAAGCAGCCAAGAACCATGCAAGTTCAGAACTCGGGAACACAAACCAAACGCCTCCTTTGAAAGCCATCATGGAGGATGAAATGATCCTTTCCGCCAAGAAAAATGAAAAACACAAAATACTGAAACAGTTAGACATGTTAGTTGCTTCCTAAAGGATGAATTTCCAACCATAGAAATCACGAAACCTATTCCGTGCGGTAAGGAAAAGTAGCTGGAACACTTATGTTAAATATTTACCGGCTAAGTAAGCCATTCCGTCTGTAACAGAGGAGCCAGTCAAGAGCCTTGGGAGATGGTACGATGACTCCTTGGAAGATACAATGAAGGAAAAGGAAACCAAGCAAACAGCAGAAGAGAGCCTGCAGACAATGAACCAGTGTGGGCTCCCTGGCAAATGGTGTCTGCAGTTCATCTGATCCCGAAGGTCCTCTGGCCTCTAATATAATTATGACATCGGCACCAGTTCTGTGGAATCAATTGAGGCCAAACTTCACAGACACACAAGGAAATGGTTCGGTGTTCTGTTTGGGGCAGGGGCAGTGAACAGGGGCAGTGAACAGGGGCAATGAACAGGGGCAGTGAACAGGGGCAGTGAACAGGGGCAGTGAACAGGGGACAGGGGCAATGAACAGGGGCAGTGAACAAGGGGCAATGAACAGGGGCAGTGAACAGGGGCAGTGAACAGGGGCAATGAACAGGGGCAATGAACAGGGGCAGTGAACAGGGGCAGTGAACAGGGGCAATGAACAGGGGCAGTGAACAGGGGCAGTGAACAGGGGCAATGGACAGGGGCAGTGAACAGGGGCAATGAACAGGGGCAGTGAACAGGGGCAGTGAACAGGGGCAATGAACAGGGGCAGTGAAACAGGGGCAATGAACAGGGGCAGTGAACAGGGGCAGTGGACAGGGGCAGTGGACAACGCTGGAAAACTCACTCCTGCTCTCAGCTGGAATTCAGTATAGCACACGGTGCTTCTCAGGACCAGCTTTCCTCTTCAGATCTGTGTTTGACCTCCTGCCTTCAAATTTAAACCTGGTGAAATGGGGGGAGTCAGATGACCCTGTGTGTATACGCACTGTCAGGGCAAACAACAGTAGAACACGTCCGGAGTTCATAACGAAGCAGCGCTAACCCAAAGAAGGTAAATGTGGAGGCACAACCAAGTGTTTAAGGAGATCTCACATAAGGTTAGCACTGCCAGAGGAAAACCCACGTCACCAGAAGCTTCAGCAGCATATTCTACACAGCGGAGGCCACTAATCATGGTCTGGAACGGCTGGGACGTCAAGAGCATGGAATCGGGCTGTACTGCGTGGAGTGGATGATTGGGAGTGCATTAGAATGTGAGGAGTTCTGGGCCGAGACACTCGTCTGGGAGGGGGGGGGGGGGGGGGGGGGGGGGGGGGGGGGGGGAAGGGGGGGGGGTCTTCTCTGAAGACTTTCTGCTGTCAAGCTCTGTCTACTGTCTAGTGTTTCTGCTGCTTTCTTAGTGTTATTATTACACATGTAGGCCTAATTTCTACTGTCATAATGAACTTACCTATGAGGGGGTTTTTGTTTGTTTGTTTGTTTTTTTTTTTTTTGCTGTCCCAACCTCCGCGCCACTTCAGAGGCAGTGCACCCACGCCGATCATTCCGACACCTCGTCCACAGCCACAGCCCGGTCGGCCCCGCCGCAGCACCGGCACCGGCAATCCATACCCACCACTGCTGCCGAGTCACTTCGGTGGCGTTCAGTGGCGCCTGTTCTGATCTAACGTACACAGGACACCACCTACTAAGCCCCCTACTGATGACAATAATCGCGTAGTCGCGGACCCGGCGTGAGTGAGCTTTCCCTCCGGAGGGCGCCACCACGTCCGTCAAACGACAGCCCCCATGGACTCGCCGATACCGGTGACCCCGACGGAACCAAGCCAAGACCACAGACGTGGAGAGGACATCGAAATTGAGGTCACCATGAGAGTAGGGCATGAAGGGCCACAGAATTTAAGACATTTTTTTTTTTATGCTGATCGATTAGAATGAGGATGATTAAGATGATGCTACGGATTTCCATTTCGGTCTGAGACTACATGACAGGGCTGTACTCTACGCTTCCTTTCATAATATATCCTGGCGTCAACCAGGCCCGAGAGATACAGGCACCTGCAGTGTTAGTAAGAAAATTTGAGCAACACTCTCAGGAACGCATCCTGTAAGTGGATGAAACTCGACTGCGTGGTCCCAGTCTTCCCAACCGAGTCCGCAGGAAACTCAACTCTGGGTAGGAGCCGGTCGGGGCAGAAAAACCCACATGACTCTGATGGGAATCGAACCCACGACCTCTCAGCCGGCTATCCGCGACGCTAATCACTTTCGCCACGGCGGCTGGTTCTGTGAGGGTTTTGTTGTTGTTGTTGTTGTTGTTTGAAATTTAATTAACCTGTATAATAAATATTAAAGAGATCATGCAAGGGGGGGCGCGATCATTTCCATCCAGTTTAAGAGTGTTATATGACTACTAAGAGATCATTCGGGTGACATTATTATTGTAAATCAGTCGTACACTGTTACTGATGCTTTTACTGTGTGAGAGTAGATAGGGTGTGGCGCGTGATGTCTTAAGTTTTCATACAAGTCAACGAAGTTCCACTTAAACCTCACAATGTATACATTCATTATAATCGTAGAATTTCACTTCCTTGAACTCCGACACTTGACCCTGCGAGAATTTTAAAGAAAGTGGGCATTTAAGAGAAGTTACATTGTCAGCGTCCCTGAAGTAGTGCTGTTCCACAACACCCTTCCTCCGCAAATGATTTGTTGTAGAACGAGGTAAAATACCCCTGCCCCCCCCCCCCCCCCCCCCCCCCCCCCCCCCCCCCCCAGCAGCTGTGTTCAGCGTTGTCTTCTGTTGAGACATTGCTGTGCTGGAGGCTGCTGTGGCAGAGTGAGAAGTAAATACTGATGGGTCTACTGTTCTTTACCCAACGCCCTATAGTACCTCCACAAACAGGTCAATGCAGAGTCTTGAAACTCCCCCAGCAGCTGAGCCACTTCACCACAGATCGCTCTGGTTCTTTCCAGACAATGTTTCATTCATATATATATATATATATATATATTAAAACAAGTTTTTCACCTGAGTCTCGCTACCATTGGTTTCATGCTATTGCAATCTTCTGGCGAGTGATGATGAAGTTGAATGACGTCATACAGGAATGAGTTTATAAAGTCTTTGACGTCAGGTAGTTTTCCTTTCCGCTAGTTTTCTTTTTTTCTTTTCGTGCCTGCATTTTGATATTAATTCTGTTTTTTTTTTCAATGCATCTTCTTTTTATGCAAGGCTATTTGAAGCTTTTCTTCTATGCATAGATTGCATTGTCCACTCTCTCTTCTATCAGTGTTTGGATTTTCTCAGGATCTCCCATGTGATGGAGTAATCAATGGTCTTTCTTTTTAGTTGCCAAATATACTTCGAAAGCTCAGTGTCATTACAATATTTTTCATTCTTGAATGATTTTGTGTGGTTTCTGAATCTTTCTTTAAACTGTCCACCAGAAAGTCCGATGTACGATTTTCTTGTGGTGCCGTGTTTTACTGTTGCTTTGTAAACCACAGCTGTAGCTAAGCATTTCCCGTTCAGTGGGCATTCTTCTCGGTTCTTGCAGTTACAGCTTTTCTTTTTAATTTTCTTTCATCTTCTTTATGATTTGTGTGTGTGTGTGTGTGTGTGTACACAACACAGAGATGCTTCGTAGCACAAGCTTCTGTTGATGATTGCTTAGTCATGAAGTCTTAAACAAGTCCTCAAGTTCTCTTGTTTAGTTAAGGGTCATTTTTCTCGCCATTTATGAGCCACTATGTCCTGTCAGTAAATGCACTGTCAATCTCAAAGGTTTAACTGTTCAAGGTACAGGCACTTCCCTGGACTCCATTTTGTAAGAACTGCAGCACATTTTCAATGTCCGAAGTCGTCAGACTTTTGGGGATTGCTGGTGCCTATTGTACACACCTTTAAAGAATTTACACACGAGGAGACGTGAGCTGACCGCCTTTTTCTCCACTGAAATTGCAGACACACAGCAGTGTGCTAGGTAGAGAGAAGTTCAACCTTTCCCTTCTTCAAACGTACGGCAGGGATGTACAACTGGTTGAAATGGCTCTTTTGATCTTTGATGACGGTGCCGAATCCATCTTTTGAGGTACATGTTGAACGCCTTGCATATCCATGTCTGCAGTTCTGCCAGAAATTCTGTATTTCTGGGGTGCTTGCTTGATTGTCTGTATGCCATTAGCCTTGAGGGGTTTTTTTTTTTGTTTGTTTGTTTGTTTTTTGTTTTGTTTTGTTTTGCTTTTTGAGTGCTGGGTTCTCTTTTCCTGTGAGAAGATGGGTCACGAGGTTTTTCCTTCGGGGAAAAACAATGGGCAGGTCAACCGGCAGGTACATCAGTTTGTTGTATTTCCCATAGAGGTACAGTCAGAATAATCTCTGCATCCAGCGCTTCTATCCGTAACAGTGCCCAATGTATGAAGCTGAAAGAAGGCAAACCGTGTGCTGAAAATTCAATCCAGTTTTAACAAGAACGCATCAACAGCCCAAGCACTGCGGTCAGGTTGCCAGGAAACATAGCAATTCAACTGGTGATTGACCCACGAAGCAAAAAGATTTGCATTGTCATCAAACTTAAGTTCCTGCTGGACTGCCTGAAATGTCGGTGGGTCAAGCTTCAATTTTATTTCTTTTCAGTTGAAAAGTGAGACGACTGCAGGCAGAAATCTAAACAAATCTTAAATAAATGTTAGCCAACCGCCCAGAGAAATGTGGACAAACGAGTCACAAGACAAAACACAAAAGTGTTTTTACAAAAGTGTTTTGTCTTGTGACTCGTTTGTCCACGTTTCTCTGGGTAGTTCGCTAACATTTATTTAAGATTTATTTCTTTTCAGTCAAATCTAGATTCTTCATCTGTGTCAACGTTCTCTATTCCAGTTAGACGGATATTTCATAGAACATGGGGCACATTTCTTCTCTACTGCACATCAAGTGTATGCATGCTACTGTAGGACGGTTATCAGAAAACAGCTTGATGCTGGCATTAAACGGAGAGAGCTAAGGAACTGGGCGAAAACTGCGCTGCTTCAGTTCCAGACAGTTAATTTGTCAATCCCATTCGGAGCTGGTCCAGAGGCCGCCTGTTCTGATACCATCTCACTCACTCCTCCTCCTCCTCACCCCTCCCACTAACCACACCCCACCTTCATTTTTTGATGCATCAGTGTTCACTGTGACAGCAGACTATACTGCTTGGACCAGGCAAGATGCCTGTCTAATGTTATTAACCTAGAGCTGAATATCACACACCGTTTCTTGCATACACGAAGAATTTCTGGGTATTTATTACATAAATATAATGTCATATAGTACGCCGAGCAGTGCTGCTGCTATCAATTACCTGTTCGTTCTGCTAGCTCCTAAATGGTCAGTATCGTCTTGCCCAAAGCATCCCTACACAGTGCTCGTAGTTTTTGTCGTTGTTGTGCTGCTGCTGCTGCTGCTGCTGTTGTTGCTGCTGCTGCTGCTGTGCTCTGTCTGTCTGTCAGAGGTACTGACATGGATTGTAGTCAAGTACAAACCCTAGAAATTCAATGTTCTGACGTGGCTTAATCACAAGCTTTTTAACGCGAGTGGTCAAGCAAAACAGTCCATTCCTCTCCTACTGCCCGACACATTCTTCAGTGTCCCCTTGTATCAGGGAATCATTCAGATTCATTATATGGTATGCCCTTTTTCTCTTAGCCTCGCATGCTCAGGTTTTAACAGTTTGCTGAAAATCCTGGCGAATCTCAGAAACCTTGGTGTAGGGCTGGAATTCATGCACTGTACCGGTGAACAAACAGCTAAAAACTTTCCCAATTGTTACTGACAGGTTCTGAGAAATAGGGCATCCTTTAAGTCAAATGATGCAAAGAAACAATCTTTCCTCATGGGACCTATGGCAGAATACATTTTTAAAATGTGTCTTTTCCAGTTTTCCCTGTTCAAGTATCTCAAATTTTAAAATGTGCCGATGTGTACCATCTTGCTTTGACTTTTTAAGAATATAGTTGAAAGCTACTGTCCCAGTGATCTGGTAGATTTCTGTAATGACCACCCTTTTTTCAGCTTGTGAAATTCCCCAGACAGTGTTTCACGTTCATTCCCCGACCATGTAATTTGTCAGCTTGATGAGCCGTGCTAATTGTCAATCGGATCAATCAGACACACCTGTAACACTGTCCTTTTTCCATGTGTCTGAAATCATGGGTGCTGGCCTGTTCCTTAGGAGTGTCATTTGATGCACTTGTGGTGCCCTCCAGTGTGGTCTGCTCATGCTGGAGCCACGACCATGCAATTATCGTCATCAGTTGGGGGCTTAGTTGGTGCTGTGCTACGTATGTTGGATCAAAATGTGTCGCTAAAGACCATCAGAGTGACCCGGTCAACGTGCAGTGTCTCCTCTGTTGGGCTTCTTTATAACAACTTAATACAGATTTCTCCCTATCATCGTGGTGCTGTCGATATGACAGGGTGGGTATACCGCGAGTTGGAATAAAAGGTGCGTTCAATTATGTACCTGGAGTTGGAGTAAAAGGTGGGTTCGATTATGTACCTGGAGTTGGAATAAAAGGTGGGTTCGATTATGTACCTGGAGTTGGGAATAAAAGGTGGGTTCGATTATGTACCTGGAGTTGGAGTAAAAGGTGGGTTCGATTATGTACCTGGAGTTGGAATAAAAGGTGGGTTCGATTATGTACCTGGAGTTGGAATAAAAGGTGGGTTCGATTATGTACCTGGAGTTGGAATAAAAGTGGGTTCGATTATGTACCTGGAGTTGGAGTAAAAGGTGGGTTCGATTATGTACCTGGAGTTGGAGTAAAAGGTGGGTTCGATTATGTACCTGGAGTTGGAGTAAAAGGTGGGTTCGATTATGTACCTGGAGTTGGAGTAAAAGGTGGGTTCGATTATGTACCTGGAGTTGGAATAAAAGGTGGGTTCGATTATGTACCTGGAGTTGGAATAAAAGGTGGGTTCGATTATGTACCTGGAGTTGGAATAAAAGGTGGGTTCGATTATGTACCTGGAGTTGGAATAAAAAGGTGGGTTCGATTATGTACCTGGAGTTGGAGTAAAAGGTGGGTTCGATTATGTACCTGGAGTTGGAATAAAAGGTGGGTTCGATTATGTACCTGGAGTTGGAATAAAAGGTGGGTTCGATTATGTACCTGGAGTTGGAATAAAAGGTGGGTTCGATTATGTACCTGGAGTTGGATATAAAAGGTGGGTTCGATTATGTACCTGGAGTTGGAATAAAAGGTGGGTTCGATTATGTACCTGGAGTTGGAATAAAAGGTGGGTTCGATTATGTACCTGGAGTTGGAATAAAAGGTGGGTTCGATTATGTACCTGGAGTTGGAGTAAAAGGTGGGTTCGATTATGTACCTGGAGTTGGAGTAAAAGGTGGGTTCGATTATGTACCTGGAGTTGGAGTAAAAGGTGGGTTCGATTATGTACCTGGAGTTGGAGTAAAAGGTGGGTTCGATTATGTACCTGGAGTTGGAATAAAAGGTGGGTTCGATTATGTACCTGGAGTTGGAATAAAAGGTGGGTTCGATTATGTACCTGGAGTTGGAATAAAAGGTGGGTTCGATTATGTACCTGGAGTTGGAATAAAAGGTGGGTTCGATTATGTACCTGGAGTTGGAATAAAAGGTGGGTTCGATTATACCTGGAGTTGGAATAAAAGGTGGGTTCGATTATGTACCTGGAGTTGGAATAAAAAGGTGGGTTTGATTATGTACCTGGAGTTGGAATGAGCAGCAATGCAAGAGTGCCACATAGGCTGCATGGGAAAGAAAAGCTCCGAAATATTCTTTTTATTGACATCGAGATGCTTCCATTTCCACGTATTCTCCAGTTCTACATTCAAACAATTCTTGAACTTGTACCTTACTGCAGTTCTGTACCAGCTTTCTCAGCTTGAAGTTCTCTGTTCATTAGCATGAGTTCAGATAATCTATAGGTCACAGAGTTTTGTGGGACAGATCCATATCTTTGTCTCTCTATTTTCCACTGTTTATTTGATACAAGGCATAGACCAAAAAAAAAAAAAAAAAAAAAAAAAAAAAAAAAAAAAAAAAAAGCGATAGAGCTATGTACATATATTCAGCCCTGGAAAGAGATCTTGTGACATGTCAGCATCTTCGTTTGCATTTGTTAACAGCAGGGGGATGGAGCCGTAAGAACACATTTACATAACAGATGTATGTTACAAACGTACAGTTCAGGGAACATATTTAGTGCCAGGGGAATATACAGAACTACCCTATAAATCTTAAATATTTTGTTGTGGTGTGTTGAAGAAGAAAGCTATGATACAGTGACATTCACCAATAAAGTAGCTGACTGATCAACGGGCAGTACTTCAATAACACCGATTTCACTGATCACATGAGTTCACTTACATGCGTCTGTACCTCCGTGTTCGAGTTTGGCATGACTTAATATGCTCCGGCATGAAATGCACTGTCAGCAGGCCTACCCTGTGGCTGACCTCTGATTACCCCCCCCCCCCCCCTTCTCTCTCTCTCTCTCTCTCTTATTGAGGCCCTTTGTCACTTCACTATAACAGATCATTCAGCCACACACATGTCCACAGTTCCAGGCCATACAGCAGCCAAAAACTAGACAGAAAAAAAAAAAAAAAGAAAAGGAGAAGGAAAGCAGAATGGGAATGGGAAAGTTGAGAGGAGTGGGAAGAGAAGATATGAAAGAGCACTAATTCTGACATCAAACAAAGAATGGGAAAGTTGAGAGGAGTGGGAAGAGAAGATATGAAAGAGCACTAATTCTGACATCAAACAAAGAATGGGAAAGTTGAGAGGAGTGGGGAAGAGAAGATATGAAAGAGCACTAATTCTGACATCAAACAAAGAATGGGAAAGTTGAGAGGAGTGGGAAGAGAAGATATGAAAGAGCACTAATTCTGACATCAAACAAAGACACATCATTGATTTAAAATGAAACAATGGAGACACAAGATTTTTTTCCTCCTTCATGTTTTATTTGAACACAAAAATGTTGGGATAAATTCCTCTTTTCTTTTCAAAAGAAAAAACAGACCTGTTACACAGTAACCTACATAAACATCATCTGCAAAAAGACAGATAATGATTATACTTAGGATTTTACAGATTTCCACAAGTGTAATACAGCCACAAAGCAGCAAAAATTCCTGCAAAAGCAGAAACCAGTCAACAGTAATATTTAAGAGTGCTGTCATTCATCAGGTGTGTATGTGAATACAGATATATGTATGGGGGAGGGGGAGGATAGTGTTGTTTTTTTTGTTTGTTTGTTTGTTTTCTTTCCTTCTCCCATTTACAACTTATGAAGGAAATGCGAATGTCTCAGTGTGAAGTTGTGTGTGTCTTGTAAAAAACAAAAAATTGTTCAATAAAAAAAAAGAAACCAGTCAACAACAAAGCTCACAAATGTACATGGCCATAGAATCTACATGCATAGGAAGACATACCAAAATTAATTTCAGCTGTCCTAAGAAAAATTTATCCTGTTTTTCCTGATCCTATTTCCCACATATTAGCCAATGGGAACTTTCAGCCTGGCAGAGGATGAATACAGGAATGGGACAGGACAGTGAGAGCATGGCTCTATTCGCTGTGGGTCTTGACTGTTACGGAGAGAGGCCTAACAGTCCCATGAGCACACAGCTACACTGGACAGAGTGTGCAGCCAAAAGCTGTGCTCACACCCACATCTCCAAAAATAAACAGGGAACACAAATACTTCAGCAAAATGGCAAAAGTTCATGGAAGAATGATGACCCATTTTCAATACATTTTCACTGGATGTATCACGCACTTCAGGCAGCATGGGATTGGTCCATTTTGGGGACAGGACACTGCCGTCAAAGAACAGACATGCACTGCTCCTCCTTTTTTTCCAATCTTTTTTAAGTCCAATTCTTATCAATAGAAAAAAGTACACACACACACACACACACACACACACACACACACACACAACCACACACAAATAACACACACACTCACACACACACAAACACAACACACAAAAACAGCACATGAACATATGCAAATCTAATTCGCAACCAACTGAAAAACACAAAAGAGACATAATCTGTCCAGCTATCTTACTAATTCATCACCTGACAAACTGATCATTAACCCACTTTCATCCATTTAACCTCCACCACACTCAGTGCTAAAAATCTACACATGTTCATTAAGAACTTCCTTAATGAAACAAATGAAAATTGTTATATCAAAATATAAAGGGCTTTTTTCCTCCATCTCTTTACAAAAAATTATATTGTAAAGGAAATTTCACCCAAAAAAATTGTATGCCATGTGTTGTCAGTAAAAATTCACCCATACTTTTAAAGCCAAATATTGCAAGCATACATAATGGGAAAATTTTCATCCATATTACAGGTGCAAACTGAGGTGCAGCAAGGTGAACCCAACAGCAAGGAAAAGGCATCATCAGCCCAGAAGAAAAAAAAAAAAAATGCAGAGGTTAAAAAAATTTGAAACAAACCACACACCAAAGTTTTCAGCAAATTCAGACCCCAAACATACCAAATTTTTTAAAGATTTACCGACTATATACCTGGCCAACTAAAAAGAGGTCACTTTTAAAGAAATATCCCATAGTAAGTTTTTGGCCCAGCCATAATTTTTTCAACAGTTTGATAAGGTATACAGACAGAACATTATACTTCAAAACATGGAAAGGAATGGAATTAGAGTAAGTAAGAAATGTAGTACACACAACCAAAGGCAGACTGCTCCATCTTGAAGAAACAGAAACTTTTCTAGGATCCAGAAGTGCTGTGATAATCTTCAAATACTGCGCATAAAAAATGCTTTGCCAACAGCCTGGTTGCGATGGATAGAGAGCAACAGAAATTCTGTAAATTACACCGATTTCATTGGTGGTGATGCTGGCTTATTCAATGCCAAATCTAACAATATAATATAAACACTTGACCAAATGGAAAATTCAAATGTAACTGCACTCTAAGGACCTCTGGCACCAAAAAAAATATTCTGAAGTATATGAAAATCTTTGGCTAACACCAAGGTTGGCTTCGAAAGAAGTTAGATTACAAGAACTTCAATGGAAAATCATCCATGACATATATCCAACAACCATACTTTAGAGAAAATGAAGACAAGAGAGACAAATATATGTGATAACTGTGGAAACAAAGCTGATTTTATTGAATGCTTCTTCTTCTTTACTGCACTCTTGTTAATAAACTCAGGAAAAGAGTGGAAACATTCATTTCTTAAGAAATTGGCAAGTTTTTAAAACTGTTTTTGAATGACATTCTGTTTTGGTGTTCTGTTTGGTATTCAAGCAGACCACATAAATAGATGTACTCGTCTGAAAATAAATCATATTATTTTGATTGCCTAAAATGTCAATTAACATGCCCGAAAAAAACAAAAACCTGTCACCATTACAAATAATTTTTAAACAAACACATATAACTAAGGAAGCGATTGGGAGGTAAGTTTTCACTCACAAGCAGCGCAGGCTGCCTCATTACATTTTCTGCAATAATTAATCAACAGAGTGTCGACTACTGACATAAAACTAACAAAGTATGTGATTCAATTCAGCAAGTTTTGACGACAAGTCCGTCAATTTCTTTGTTGTTGGAAAATGAGGCAATGATCAGCGGACATGAGCATTTTAAAGTTGTGACCCATTCAAGTGTGAAGTGTAATGCAGTTAAAAGTACATGTGCACCGTTAGTAGTGTTGCCATGAGAAATGACTCGGTGTTGTGTCTCCCCCTGCATAGTGGATTACTATGTGGCACACGAGTGACAGTGGCGGAAGATCCAAACAAGTGTTTTCATCATCAACCGAAGAAAGTGATACCAGCTGGTGCACTGAGAAAGAAACAGGGAAACAAGAGATGACACAAGGAAGGAAGCATGAATATTTGCTTGTGGAAAAAACAATATGATATGAATATCCAAACTGTGCTCGAATAGAAAAACGCCTTGATGGACGGACATTTGACTTTCAGAGTATGAGGCAAGACGTTTATAATCCCACGACAACTTTCATGGAAAAAGATTTCCACTTTGGAGGGTAGGCTGTTTGATATGGAAATTTCACAAGAACAAGAAGAACAAGAAATCAAATGCTGGAAACAGAAAAATGAAAAGTTTAATGAGAAGAACCAAAAAGATCTAGCTGAAAAGTGAGATGACCGTAGGCGGAAATCTAATCAAATCTTAAATAAATGTTAGCGAACCGCCCAAAAAACGTGGACAAATGTATCACAAGACGAAACACAATGCGTTTTTGAACTCTTAGGTCTTCTTCAGGCAAGATTAAAAACAATGTTCACAACAAAAATGAATGAGCAATCACTTACCGTCAATCACTTCAGCGCAAGGTAGGTGTTGAATCAAGAGGAGGCTGTCAGAAGGGAGATAATGTGTGAGTCAAGGTAGTAATGAAGATAAAAATATCTTATTTATGGTAATGATGATGATCAAAATAATGAAAAAAAAAAATGAATAAAGACAGGATTACTACCACTTTTGGTGATAATATGGCAATAGCAGTTGTAGTATGGGAGAAAGGAGAATGGGGTAGAAAATTCTTAACAGCATGGCTGCCATGGCAACAGTCTTAGCAGCCATGGCGATAGTGATGTTAATGGTAGTGATGGCAATTAAATTTCAATACTAACAATCGTATTTATGATGATAATGCTAACAACTACAGTGAAGGTAATGGTAATAGTGTTACTGATAATAACAGCATGACCAAAAACATTAAAAAAACATATATATAATAATGAATTCTTGAAAAAAAAAGGGGGGGGATAATATAAATAGAATAAATGATTAATTTTTTTTAATGATAATAACAATATTAATAATAGTAATGATAATAATAGTACTAATACTGATACTAATACTAAGAGGGAAAACAAACAAGCAAACCAACCAACCAAAACAAGGGGAGGAGGGGGGGGAGGACAGGAAGAACAAAGAGGAGATGGAAAGTATAAATCACCGGAAGGATGGAATCTAACTGGTATATTATATAAATAATGAAGGTATTAAGTAATTTTGGTAATAAAAATTAGGTGGAAAGGAGTTGAAATGCTCAAGGAATAACAGCAGACAGTACTGTTGGATGAGGATGATAATGATATTAGTAATGATAAGTGCAGCAACACTAGCAAAAATAGCGGCCGGAAAGGGATGGGAACGATGAACGATAAAAGAGCTAGCATTTCTATTTATAAAAAAAAGAAAACAGAGAGAGAGAGAGAAAGAAAGTGTGTGTGTGTGTGTGTGTGTGTGTGCGCGCGCGCATGCATGTGCACGTATGTGGTGTTCATTGTACTATCAGCTTCCTACTCATTGATCACCCCCACCCTCAGCCACCACCACCCCCACTAAACCTATCATTACTGGGGGATGCAGGGAAGGGGGTGGGGGGGGGGGAGTAGATTGATGTAGCAAGTGGAGAGACTTATAGAGTGCAGGGAAGGGGAAAAGAAAGGTAGCTGTAACTTATGTCTGAGGTAAACAGTGGGAGGTATGTTAGTATGTGTGTGTGTAGGTGGAGGAAATTGCAGGTTGGTGCTGCAGAGATGGAATGGTACATACTACTTTAGGGTGTTATGAGGATGGAGGATGCAGAGTTTTGCAATGAGATAAGATTCCTGCATAAGGCGTTCCAAGTTCTCACTCTGTGACTGCAAATTGCCAGGACTTTGATGTGGTTGATGTTGTGTTGGGCATGGTTGAAGTGTACAGCGACTGGTTTGGGCGATGGTGGCGGATGTCAGCCAGGTGTTCAGAGATGCGTATCTCAAGTGTGTAAGATGTCTCACGTACATAGATCTTACCACACAGCTGGCAGTGGATGGCGTACACAATGTTGTGGCTCTGGCAGGAGAAAGTGCATTCAATAGTTAATGAGCCTTTTGGGCCATGTAGGCTGGTGTCTGGTTTGGTGAGAAGGCAGATTTTTCAGTTGAGTTTTGAGCAGGGGAAAGTACCTGGTGGCTTAATTGTGGAGATTTGTTCAGCTTAGTACAGAGCACACCAGTAAGACCTTGATATTTTTGTCATGTTTGAAAGTGATCATCGGTTTGGTCTCAAAGGCAGGTTTATGATTTTCTACTGTGTGCCAATTGAGACTTCAGGATCCCTGCAGATGGGCTGAGTGTGCGGATGGAAGAGAAGGCAGGCAGTGGGTCTGTCTCTCTTGGGAGGCTTGGTTTCCAGAGCTTATGTTCTGGGATTTAGCTGTGGTGCGGCTGAGAGCATCATTAATGACGGCACTGGGGTAGCCCACAGTTGGTGAAAAACTCAGGCATCTTGGCTGCTTGTACAGTGAACTCTTCTTTGCTGGAGCAGAGTCTGCGCAGGAAATTCAGAATATGGAATGCTGTCTTCAGTGGATTGGTGGTGGGAAGATGAGTAGTCCAGGTAGGAGTCCGCATCAGTGGAATTATAGAAGACTGAGGTTTCAAGCAGTCCATCTTTGAGTGAGGTAGTGATGTCCAGGAAGTTAACTGACTGTGAAATGGTGCAGGTCAATTTGATGGATGGATGGAAGGTCTGAGCAAAGTTGGGAAAATTGCAGAGGTCATGTTCTGGCATGGATGTGGCTCCCAATCCATCATCTATGTATCTTTTGTACAGCTCTGGTGTTGGGCCTGTATAAAAGGTTAGTACGCGGTGTTCTAGGTGTCCCATGAAGAGGCAGGCGTAGGATGGTCCCATTTCGGTTCCCATAGCAATACCACTGATTTGTGAAAATGTATGGTTGCTAAATTCAAAGGTGTTGAATTCAAAGGTGTTGAGTGTGAGGACTAATTCTGCAAGTCTGACCAGTGTAGCTGTGGGAGGGTGTTGTTGGCTTGGGGGCGTTTTGTTAAGCATGTGAGGGCCTTCAGTCCAACAGCATGAGGGATGGAAGTGTAGAGGGAGACGACATCAAGTGTAAAGAGGAGGCTGGGTTAGAAAGTGGGATCTGTGTTGTATGAATTAATCATGTTGAGTGTGTGTGTAGTGTCTTTGAGGTATGTGGGGAGGCTTTGTACTATGGGTTGGAGGAGAGAGTCTAAGTACTGTGAAATGTGTTCTGTAGGGCAGCTGCATGCATATACAACATGGGTCTGCCAGGTGTATTGGTTTTGTGGGAGCTGGAAGAAGGTGGGTTGTTTGGTGTCTGTCACTAGGAGTTTGGCTGTCTTCAGTAAGCTGTTACGTTCGATTTCTTGTTTAACTGTGATTGAGAAGAGTTTCTGGTGTTGAGGGAGGAGGGGTGATACTGTGAGTGGTGTGTAGAACTTTGAGTCTGACAGTTGTCTGTGTGCTTCTTTTATGCACAACTGTTTGTCCCAAACCACCACTGCACCACCCTTGTCTGCTGGTTTCACAATATCTTCTTGTTGTTTCAGTGATTCAAGGGCTTTTTGTTCATCCTGTAAGAGGTTGGAATGGCGGAGAGGTTAGGATGTCATTTTGGCGATTTCTTTTCTGCACTTTTTGATGTAGAGTTCAACTTCAGTGGATTTGTCAAGAGGTGGTTGGCGGAGTACTGGAGACTTAGAAAGGTGGGTAAAAATGTATCAGCTCTCTGGTAGTGGGGGTTTAGGTACATTGGCAAGTACAGCCATCCATCTTAATTTTCTGAAGAATCTTTCAACATCAACGTGGTTTTGATATTTATTGGTGGTAGGTGGTAACATGACGTCCTAACCTGTCCGCCATTCCAACCTCTCACAGGATGAACAAAAAGCCCTCAAATCACCGAGAAAAAGACCAGCTGGACTACTTGTTTCATATAAATGTGCATCTAGAACAATTTGTTTATACCCTTCCCCCCCTCTCTCTCTCTCTCTCTCTCTCTCTCTCTCCATTCTCTTTTCCCCATATACAATGTGTATGGTGAGAGAAAAAATGGGGGAAAAAATAGGAAGATCAAGAGAAGGACAGAGAGAGAGAAAAAAGACAGAGAGAGAGAAAGAGAGAGAGAGAGAGAGAGAGAGAGAGAGAGAGAGAGAGAAAAAAAGACAAACAATGGGGGGAAATTTTGGAGGTTGGAGGACCCCCCCCCCCCCCCCCCTCACACACACACACTACACACACACACACACAAATCACATTTTCTAGAATCACAACACACCTGGGTGTGAACACTCAAGACACTGTGAACACTGCAGTCTACTGGGACATTCCCACTGCTTCAGTGACCGTCATGAGCAAGCAGTTCATGAGCAAGCTGAGGTCTGAATCCTTTCCTTTCCTGCAGCCAGCTGTGCATGATGAGATGTGCTTCCACTTCTTTATACAAGGAAACAGGCCACCTGACAACAAAAACAAAACAAAACAAAAAAGAATTTCAATAGAGAATAGTATGTTTTCACCAAATAAAACAACTAGTAGGGGCAGGTTTAAATGACCAGGAGTAATAGCTATGCTCACCATTGTTTTCCACATTCATGACCAGGGATGAAAAACAAAGATACACAAAAAAGACTGACACTAATGTTGGGTTAAAAGCAAGAGAAGGGAAGGGATTTCCCCTTCTATAACCTCATGAACAGAGGGTTGAGGGGGGGGGGAGAAGTGGGGGGGGGGGGGGGGGGGGGGGGGTAGGAGGATCCACTGGCCATTCATTTTGGCCAAATGATGACATGGTCTTACAGATCCATAATTCATTCATCAGTGGCTTTCCTGGAATACTGAACATCTGTGAGGAGGGAATGGGGGCTGAAAAGCTGCCTTCTCCTTCCAGCTTTCATTCCAAGTCCCAGAAATAACAGTAATAAAGACTTGACATATATGTATATAATGCTATGAAAAAGAAGCAAATTTTTCGTCACTGACGTCATCCTCCTGTATTACAGTGTATAATGAAGTAAAAGTAGATTAATCGTACGAAATTTTACTTGAAGTTTTCATAAGATATGCCAAACAAGACAGTGTCTGGCCTTATGTCCTCAAAAAGAATGCAAAGCAGGACACAGTGTGTGCATGCACACACGCACATGAGGATGTATGTGCTTGAGTGTGTGTGTGTGTGTGTGTGTGTGTGTGTGTGTGTGTGTGTGTGTGTGTGTGTGTGTGTGTGTGTGTGTGTGTGTGTGTGTGTGTGTGCGTGCAATGATAATTCTTACACACAAACGTGCATCTCTGACACATAAAATTCCCATCCTATGCACTGGATTTCACTGAAATGTACCTAAATTTACTATGACACAACAGTTTTTCATGTATACATTACATGTCAGAGCAGCGCTTCACATGCAAGTACTTTTGTCCAACCCACCACAGTCGAAGTCGATACGATACAAACATAGCTTTCCTCAACCTTATAGAATGTTCTGAATCGGTGAAAACTTCCACTTGAGAACTCTTCTCTACTAAAAACCAGCAAAATAGGCATCAAAATAGACTACCTAGTCTATGACTGGACCACAAGATCACATGATTCAGAAAGGTGCAAAAAGCATGAAAAACCATAAGAAATTAGGCTTTTCAGAGTCAAAACTGACAGATCCAAGGCTGCATGGGTGAAACCAGGAAAAAATGAAAAGCAGGAAGGCTGGGGATTCAGGGGGCCACCTTAGCCTCCTTAGCGGGGCCAAAGGGCAGAGCTCCTTATAGTGGTGGAAAAGCTGAAGATTTCTACACCTTTCATCTGGGCATTTGGCGACACCTTTTCTCTTTTTTACCAGGCAATCCACAAGGACACCATTCAAACTGACATCAATGTTGCTGACCTGTATGCGGTGGAGTTCACTTAATTCAAGAAACTAGAAGCAGCAGTAATTTTTGTTAACTGTAATTTGTTTTACCACTTCTGAAACTCATGAGACACAATTTGCAATTAAAACTCAAAAAATAGTATGCGGTGACCAGAAGAATTTTTTTTTTTTGACTTTTTATGACTTTTCGATTCCAGGACTGTAATATAGAAAATAAATGCTTTTATGCCTCGTTCAGCTCCTTCATATCACTGTTTCATCACTGGTTGGCAGCTGACCAGAGGGACGTGGACAGTTTCTGCAGTTACAAAATAACTTGAATTTTATCAATGTTTAAGATGAATTCTTTACAAAATTGTGTGATTTTGCTCTCTAAGTAAAAGTTACTCTGTCAAAATCATTTTCAAGCCCTTTCAAGCATTCTGGTGTATCTATATATAGTATAAGCTCTTAACTGAAGATTTCAAGGACCTTTTTTGTCTCTGAAAAGGCCCCTAAAAATTCAAGGATTATTCAGGACTTTCAAGGACCCTGAAAAGCTAGGATGCAAGACACCAGGGGACAACCAGCCAGCTTTTGAGTTGTTCATGACAAAGACGTTTGCAGCCATGGACTACACTGCTGGTGGGATAACAACTGACCCTTCCTCATGGCGCAGATGGAAGCAGCTGAACAGATGAGGAAGTGTGATGGTAAGGCACTACAACTATGAGCTGTACAACTACATCTGTTCCTTCCCTGCTCCCCTCATCCATCTCTCTCTCTCTCTCTCTCTCTCTCTGTCTCCCTCTCCCTCCTGCCCCTCCCTCTCTCTCCCTGTACATAAAAGGAGTTGCACACCATACATACACGCCATTAGGACAGATTGAAAATCGCAATCATCAATATCAGGCATTCTGTCAGCATCACAACCGATCTCATCACCTCTCACACCTGACTTACCTTTAGTGTAATAAACTATTTGGTTTGAGCTGGTACTCGATGATATATTCTGGGTACACCTGGTCCTCACAAAACACTGCCAACTGATCCTTGTGCCATCGATCATTGCCATAGCAACTGGAAATAATTATACAATGGGTATTAAATTCTGCTGGTGACATTGTGAAATACTATACTTATGACAGAATATCGCAACTTTCTATACACCCCTTTTCAAAGCCTCAACACACATCCAAGCACAAATGCGCTGTACATAAATATACTTACACAGACATATTCACACATACATGCACTTTACCTCCTATAACCACCTGCACTCATATGATCACTGTAAGCTCTTTTCAGCAACTCTGATTAAAAAACTTGAGTAGGCAAAAAAAAAAAAAAAAAAAAAAAAAAAAAATACAAAAAAAAACAAAATTCAACATCAAGAGATTTCCATACAATATGAATTAAATTAAGAAACTGATGCTGAATGAAAACTTAGAGCATCAACCAATTTGTTTGTGGCTGACATATACCGATATAAGTCAGCAATGAATTACAGTTGTGACCAATCCATTGAGTTTTTACACCAGTTTTTGAGATATGAAAAGTCTTGATATGTTCAGCTTTAAAACTGAACTTAAATTGCCACTCGTGACTGGCATAATTACAATAAACACACACACACACACACACAGTTCCTCCATCATTACATTGGCAAAAACTCAAAGAAGAAAAAGGGGGGAGGGGAGAAGAAAAAAAAAAAAAAGAATGCAAAATCAGGGAAATATATTTTTTTTTGAAATATAGAATCCTTCACTAGCAGATTATGAGGACTATCGTAACACATCTTGAAAAGAACCACTCATATCGCCTGCTCAGAGCAATTTTGTCCATTGGATTGGACTCATCAGAAAGGCACGGGCGATTGTGTCTGTGCTTCCTTGGCATTAAATGGAGATATACTACATAAACATATATATGCCGCTCTGTGTGTGTGTGTGTGTGTGTGTGTGTGTGTGTGTGTGTGCATGTGTGTGTGTGTGTTTTGGAGGGGGCGTTTATGTTTTATCTTCCATGCAATCTAGGGCATTGCTTCTATGCTGCACATTCAAGTTCCTCAACAAAGCAACTGCAAAGCTTTTATTGTCACAACCTTGGCACTGACCGACCACACAGGATATCAAGTCATCGAGCGACAACCCACCAGAAAAGACACTACACTGCTACAGAGTCACTTCCGTGATGCGCAGTAATACCTGTGTTTTGATCCCATATGGCAATTATTTGCTTGCTGAGCCAGCTGAGAGGGCTGTCCTTTCCAAAAGGCAGCACCATATGTTGTATCTAATGACAATCCCCACAATTTTTTTTTCTTTTTTTTTTTTTTTTTTGCTGTCCCATCTTCTGTGCCACCTCAGTGGCATTGCACCTACACCGCTCATTCCAACAACCCGTCCACAGCCATAGCCTGGTCAGTCCCACCACAATCCCGCACTGGCAATCCACAGGGGCCAATCAATGTCAAGTCATCAAGAGGCAACCCACTGGAGGAGACACTGCACTGCTGCGAGTCACTTCGGTGGTGTTCAGTGGCACCTATTCTCTGATCCAACATACGCAGGACACCACCTACTATGCCCCCTACTGAAGACAATAATTGCTTAGTCGCAGAGCCGGCGTGAGTGAACTCTCCCTCTGGAGGGCGCCACCACTTCCGTCCAATGACAGCCCCCATGGACTTACTGATACCAGTTACTATGACGGAACCAAACCAAGGCCACAGACATGGAGAGGATATCGAAATTGAGGTCAACATGAGAGCAGGACATGAAGGGACACAGAATTTGAGACTTTTTATCCTGATCGATGAGAATGAGAATGATTAAGATGATGCTACAAATTTCTATTCCGGTCTGAGACTGCATGACAGGGCTGTACTCTATGCTTCCTTTCATAATATATCCCAGCATCAACCAGGCCTGAGAGATACAGACACCTGCAGTGCTGGTCAGGAAATTTGAGCAACACTCTCAGAGACGCATCCATTAAGTAGATGAAACTCGACTGTGTGGTCCCAGTCTTCCCAACTGAGCCCGTAGCAAACTCAACTCTGGGTAGGAGCCGGTCGGAGCAGAAAAATCCCACATGACTGATGGGAATCAAACCCACAACCTCCCAGCCGGGAGTCCACGACGCTTTGCCACAGCGGCTGGTATCCCCATGAATTTTACCAACACCGACAACTTGGTGATAACAATTCACCTTGGGCATTGCTAGGGAGAGTAACACGAAACGGAGGTCAACATGAGAGCAAAGTATTGAATTTGAGGCTTTTTTTTTTTTTTTGAATGATGATCAATGAAGATAATGAACATGACGCTACAGAGTTCTATTTTGGGCAGAGAATATACAATTGGGCTGTAATCCTCATCTTGTTCCACAAAAAAAACAATGAACTCATCATACTTTCTCCTCTTCCAAAATCTCTAAGATCCAAAAATTAACAGTACCATGGCTTGGTTTGGAGCTTAAATAGACCGGTAATACTGAATCTTGGCATGGTGTTCTGCATTGAAAGAAGCCTACACTGTAAAAAAAAAAAACCTTGTTCCCCCTCTGTAAACACAGAATGTTGATTGTCTTTCCTTCATACACAAGGAATTATCACAGATACCTGTCATAGTGTCGAGTAGAGTCCAGTTCTCTTACTGGAGAACATAGGCTATTTTGATCTGCTGGTACTGAGTCCCCTACAAGCACCTGACATAGAAGCATGTAGTGTGGGTGTCTGGACCTTGACTGGACTCTGGAGCTCAGGTTCAACGGCATACCCGAGGCGGTGGCGAGTGGCATCACTTTGGGGTAGCAGTCCGCATCAGTGATACAGTCCGTGTACAAGTGGGCACAGAAACTGGACCTGGTCAGGCAGATTGCTTTCAACAGATGTGGAGAGGTTACAAAAAAGTTTGCACAAGTCTGCCTAGCTCCAGTGTCTAGACAAAAAATAATCAAAAGAAACACAGGAAGGAAGAAAAAAAGACACTGGAAGACAAAACTCAATCACACATGTTCTTGATTAAGGACTTCCTTAGACTAAAAATCCATATGCCAGTTGACCTCCCAGTCTTCTTTAAGTTTACTTCAGATGTGAATTGTAATGGCACACCTAAAAGATGTCACAGATCAGTTCTATTTACATACAGTTCATTAATTTTCTCAGTATCAGCACGTTCCCTGGAAATGGTTAAACAGCAGTCATAATTTATAAATATCATATCATAATGCTTGATTAATAGACCTGTGATGTAAAAATCTCTCTCTCTCTCTCTCTCTCTCTCTCTCTCTCTCTTTCTCACACACACACACACACACACACACACACACACACACACACACACACATATATGGTTTACATATGTCTGACTCTTGTTTGGGAGGATACTATTCTGTAAACATATTTTCACTGATTATATACACGGAGAGAGCATATCAAGAGAAAGAAATGAAAGATGAAAAAAGACATTATCAATCTTGGCACCTTCAATGCTTGATAAATTTAGGCAGACTGAGATGAGCCTTTTTTTTTTTTTTTTTTACCTTTCAGACAAAATTACAATCATCAAAAACAGATACAGCTTTTTTTGTTAATAATAGCTCAAAGAATTTTTCGCAATACATCACAATTTCGACATACACCTGCGCCAAGTCCGTAGACAAAACAGTGTAAGCATTTTAAATGATTGAGCAAGAGAGGCATTCTGTTACAGCTAAACCTGACTATCATGAACACTTGTTGACCTGTAGCCAGTATTAATGAAACTGATGGAACTGTAACTGCATCGGCCTCTGCTTTCCCCGCCCACCCCGCACCCTTCATCTGGCTGATACATGCATGTAACGCGAGTCAAATAAGCAAACCGTCTTTTCTGGGATTTTTTTTTTTTATTTACGTACAGATTGCCTATGTATTCAAAGCATGCAGCATCAACTTCACATAACATGCTATGCTGTATCTTCATTCTACATTTCACAATACACTTATTCATGTCTCTGCCTCTGGCAGAAAAGGTGTTAACTTATCGAATGGTGTGAACTTGACAGAATGGAACATAACTTTTGTCAGAAACTTTAGCACCATAATATGAATGTCTCTTAACCATGTAAAAATCAAACGATTTTTATTATCAAAATTTCTAGGAAAACAATTCTGTAAAACTGAAAATATTGCTGAAATGCTTGACATATATAATTTACCATTGTCATCATTCAGTGAAATCTTAAAGCATAGAATGGCTGAAAGATCTTCAGAATATTTATTATAAGCTATGGTTGATTTTGTTATCAAAATGCTTGAACTTACTGAAAAAATGCCAACATTAAAATTTAACTGGGGCACAACACCATACACACACAGACACACACACATACACACACAACTCTGTGATTAATAAACTCACTTGTTCAGTCACATATATATATATATATAAGTAAAGAACAATGTGACATCAAGTGGATGCTAGGTATCTGGTGAGACCGAGGGATTGACAACACACCTTGTGTTAAATCAACAAATATCAATTATTTTTCCTAGAGTCTTTTATCAAATTAACTTTGAAAATTTTTGTAAAGCAAAAAGATGTTCCTAAATCCAAAAAAAATGAATCATCATTAATTAGGTCAGCAAAAAAGCTGTTTCGACAATTTTTTGTTCTCAAAATTTGCCCACAAAACAAATGTAAAGGTGTGCAGAGTGTGCAGTTCTTACACAAGACCAAGGCAGTGGCCATGAGAAGGAATGTGGAATCCTTTGCGGCAGATGCTGTCAATGTTGCGCAGGCCGGTACCATGGAAGAGACTTTTTCTATCACTTTCTTTCCCTTGCGCTCTTGTTCCATCTGTCGTTGCCTTCTGCACAAACACAACAATAACAGTAAAAAGTATGCACAAATAGCAATGAAGCAGTCTTCTGTCCAGGGAAGGTGTACCACTTCAGATGTGCCAAGCTCCCTCCCCAAAGCAACTGCATTCAGTCTGACTCTTGAGGGAAGCACCAGTCAGCTGTGACCTTCCACAATGTGGCAGATCTATGCACTGCAGGTATGGTCTCTGTACCAATTTTCAGTGCATAGATGCACCTCTCCCACACACACACATATATGCCCCCCTCTCTCTCTCTCTCTCTCACACACACACACACACACACACACACACACACATTCATGTGCACACACACTCTGACTCACACACACACACACACACACACACACACACACACACACACACACACACACACACACACGTACATGCATACTCAATAATAAAAACAAATACAAAAAAGAGAGGAATGGGACAGAAACTGGCAGACTGGTCATAACATCAAGAGACTTTAGAGGAACACTTTACAGAGCACTTTACATACTAATATTGCCAAACACAAACTGGTCATAACATCAAGAGACTTTAGAGGAACACTTTACGGAGCACTTTACATACTAATATTGCCAAACACAAACTGGTCATAACATCAAGAGACTTTAGAGGAACACTTTACAGAGCACTTTACATACTAATATTGCCAAACACAAACTGGTCATAACATCAAGAGACTTTAGAGGAACACTTTACGGAGCACTTTACATACTAATATTGCCAAACACAAACTGGTCATAAACATCAAGAGACTTTAGAGGAACACTTCATGGAGCACTTTACATACTATATTGCCAAACATACTCTCATGATAGCTACACAAATGGAGGTCTAAGGAGAGACAGCATGGCCAGCCACAAAGCAAAAACAAACTGTTTGTGTATTGTTTAGTAATTAGTTACTTAGTATGAGACAGTGAGAAATCCTGAACCTGGTGCTAAAACATGTTGCTGACACTGTTTCATCCTCTTTCACTTTAATTTAGTAAATTCTTTACTGTCATTTAGTCCATCCATCTTGTCTGAAGTAGCACCCGAGACACGGTGATCAACAGGTGGCAATGTCCTTACCTGAAGTGGACAGTTTTCCCTCACCTGTTCTGTGCTCACCATGACACTGTTAAGCGTTTGATCTGAACAATAATCAAAAAAATATTTTCATTATTTCTTTCCTCTGTTTTTTTTTTTTTTTTTTTTTTTTTTTTACTCCTGGTTGATATATTTACACTGCAAACAGGTGGAGATTTGAACCTGCAATCCCAGAATCACCAAGATCCCGAGTCCGGCGCTGTAACATGAGCTATTCTGGCCCCCCACGAGTCAGATGTACTTACTGCTTATATTTGGCACGTAAACCAGAATTGATCACTTGAGCAATGCGCTTGATAGCAGCCATCTCTTTTGGAAGTTTCTTGTGGAACTTTGTGGCCACCTTCAAATATTCTTTGCTGTGGATTTTAAGCAGCTGACCAGTGACTGTTATGCTGCAAGAATTCTGCTTGCATCTGTATCTTGTTTCCATTGCAGAGACTTGGCCCACTGCAGACACCTGCATCCAAATCAGAGCTTTTGTCATGATCCAGACCATGTCAATCAACATTGTAAGAAATAAAACACGTACCATGCACTATATCTAAAGTGATCTTCTCCAGGAGTAAATGAATACGGGCAACAGATCAGACAGATCTGAAATGAGACCAGATAGAAGAAAGTCATTAGAAAAAAATAAAAGTGAACAATTTATCTCCACTAAATCTGTACACTTAACAGCAATGCCAAAAGAAGGGAGAGAATCAAGTCACACAAAATTTGTTACAAAACCTGGGGTTGACACAAAGACTGCTGAGTTGGGTGAAGTCAATAACATGAAACCAACACAATTGTAGCTGTTGAAAAAGACTATGCTCTATACTACTTAATCAAGCTTTTTTTTTTTCCCTAAACTGATTTCAACAAAGTGTTTTCAGTTTTAAGTTTTGGTTTGTTTTTTGTTTGTTTGTTTGTTTATCCTGAGGAAACTTTTCTGATTTTAATTTTTGAGTTCTTAGAAACTTTTCTGATTTTCAAAACGGTGTGACTGAGAGCAGAAAATAATGCAAAATTTAGAAAGTGAGGGGTATTACCACCAAGGACATAGACAAACAAAGAACAGGACATGACACAATACATTTTGACCTCTTGGGTCTTTTTCAGGCAAAAACAAATAACATTTAAGACACTGAAAATGAAGAAGAAAAACCACTTATCTTCTCATATTCGAACACACGATCAAAATGGCCACCAGACAGAAACAAGGCCACCCAGGAAGGGATCATGGGTGAGGAAATAGTGAAGGGGGGGGGGAGGGAAGGGGGTGAAACATGGGGTTTGTAGCTTGTTTTGTAGAATGGTATGATATGTTAGTGACGATAGTGATTATGGTGGGGTGATAATACTGCTTAGTGGGGCCAAAAAATGAAAAAATAAATGAATAAAAAAAAATGAAATAAAATAAGATAAAAAGAAAAATAAGTTAATAAATAAATACTTTTTAAAAAATAAATAAAAATTTCAATTAAAAAAATAAAAAATAAGTTACGAACAAAACCATAAATAATTTTAGAAATATATACAAATATGATTTTAATTTTAAAACATTAAGTTTACACTTGTACATAAAATGTTTCCATCCTGATCACATCAACATTTCAAACTACAAAATTTAACTCCTCATACATCTCAAAAGACAAGACTTTAATAAGTTTAATCCCTGAATAACATCCACTTTAACTTTTTTCCAACAATAAGCCACTTAACCTAATAATGATACTGTAGAACATATTTTTAGTTTTACAATATCAGGACTTGTCTTTAAGTAAGATCTACGGGACATGGCAGATCAATGAATTTGGGAAAAAGGGGGAAAATTCTGCTGAATATTTGATGAACATTTCATCAATACATAGGGTTCTCGTGAAGATAGATCAGATTTGTCTCATAACAACAAAAATCTACAGACAAAATATTTTCCTGTTTTACTTTGTGCTTTCTTACACATCATTTTGCCAGTCTCTCACAACCGTTTCATTTCATTCACACTCTTGTCTTCGAGGAGGATGGGTGTTGAAGGTGTGGAGAGACAGACATGAAAGAGCATCTGTAACATATGGGTTGTAAGAGACCTGCCTCACTGGAACTAGAGGGTGGGTGCATCAACAAAAGCAAAGTCCAGTATTAAACTGGGTCTTGAAGACTCCTGTTGTAAGAAGTGAGTACTTCAGTTTACAAAATCGATTACACTTTTTCTCTCTTACTTTGTCACTTTCTTTTCTTCCCTTATTGTCACTCCTAACAACAACAACAAAAAAGGAACAAACCTGAACAACAAATTAATTATTACTGAAGTACTCGATTAAAAAAAAAAAACCCCAAGTTTTCACTTTAAAAAAAAAAAAAATCTTCACACGTTTTAGAGGAATAATGTCGTTTCATGTGGTTATTCAAATGAATATGAAAATATCAAGTCAAACGACTGATTACAACCAAACAAGGCCATGAGACTTAGTTCATGTAGTTGTTCTAAACTTTTGATACAATCCTGAATGTAATCCACAAGTTAACAATTTTCAACTGGTGTAAACTGAAATTCATTCAATCAATGTGTATGGGAATACTAAGTCTGTCTAATCAGGAAAGATTTGGCTGACAGTGAAGCTAATTGGGAAAAGATTTTTTTTCTTTTTTTTTCTTTCTTTTTTTTTTGATGTCCCATCTTTTAAGCCACCTCAGTGGCAATGCACCGCACCGCTCATTATGACACCCTGTCCCCAGCCACAGCCTGGTCAGTCCCGCCGTAGCCCCAGCACCTGCACTCCATGGGGAGCAGTCAATGTCAAGTCATCAAGAGGCAACCCACTGGGGAGACACTGCACCGCTGCCAAGTCACTTTGGTGTTGTTCAGTGGCGCCTGTTCTGATCCAACATATGCAGGACACCACCTACTAAGCCCCCTACTGACGACAAAAATTTCCTAGTCGTTGAGCCAGCGTAAGTGAGCTCTCCCCCCAAAGGGCGCCACAATGTCCATCCAATGACAGCCCGAATGGACTCGCCAATACCGATGACCCTGACAGAATTGAGATGTAGAGAGGACATCGAAACTGAGGTTACCATGAGAGCAGGGCATGAAGGGACACAGAATTTCAGACTTTTTTTTAATGCTGATTGATGAGAATGAGGATGATGAAGATGATGCTAAGGATTTCCATTCCAGTCTAAGACTGCATGACAGGGTTGTACTTTACACTTCCTTTCATAATATATCCCAGTGTCAACCAGGCCCGAGAAATACATTTTAATTTTACAGACACCTGCAGGTGTTGGTCAGAAAATCTGAGCAACACTCTCAGAGGCGTATCCATTAAGTAGATGAAACTTGACTGTGTGATCCCAGTCTTCCAAACTAAGCCCGTAGCAAATTCAACTCCTGGTAGAAGCTGGTCGAGGCAAAGAAATCCCACATGATTCTGATAAGATTCAAACCCATGACCTCCCAGCCAGGAGTCCGCAACACTAACCACTTCGAAACAGCAGCTGCTATTTGAGAAAAGATTTGGATGAGAGTGTGAAAGACATGGTATTACATGACAAAGCCTAAAATTGTAAGTCCCATTGAGACCTACAGTAAATATGTGACAACAGAAGTGCTGTGGCTGTGAGTGACACAGCTGACGAGTGATGAATGAAAACATGCTGAAGTGTAGGATGGAATAGGATGAATGCTTCTATGTCAACTATTCAACTCTATTTGCGCAAATTTCCTGAGTCAATACAACTTCTTTAAAAAGAAATTTAAAGAGAAAAAGAAAAAAATAAAAAGAAAAAAGAAAATCACGTGTGTACATGCATGACTTGCACCAGTCGCGTGTGGCAAAACAAAGACAGGCGCCTGTGATACTTCACAGCTGCCACACATTCACTCCAGCTGTACAAAGCTGTAAATTAAAAAGTAACTCTGGCTGAGTACAGGCAACATTATAAACTAAGCACACTCTGGGGTTCACTCTAAAACCAAACAAGAGGAAAATGCAGCATC
The DNA here is from genome assembly GCA_016801955.1 of Conus betulinus. Taxonomy (NCBI): domain Eukaryota; kingdom Metazoa; phylum Mollusca; class Gastropoda; order Neogastropoda; family Conidae; genus Conus; species Conus betulinus. The sequence goes on along the minus strand of JADBJO010006027.1, from coordinate 15,437 downwards.
TGACTTACCTGCTGTCAGGGCAGGTACACTAGTGACAAGACTCACCCGGCACTCTCTCTCTCTCTCTGACAAAATGGTCGAGAGCACATTCGCTACGTTTTTTTGTTATCGGTGTGTGAGCACGTGCCTGTGTGCGTAAGGGTTCCGCTTCCGCGGTTGGGGTTCCGCTTCCGGTTAGGAGGCTTTTTTTTTTTTTAGTCTGCTCAGCTGGTTTACTTTTTTTTTTTCCCCCCGAGTTTTTAGTAAAAGAGGTGGCTCTATCGCCCGAATTATGCAAGAATGTTACAAGCTCTTCAGTAATTACAACGGAACAGTATAATTTGGCCCCTGGCTGAACAGAACTTTCTAAACTGTGTTTCAACAACTTAGTGCAAAACAAGATGGCGGCACAGTTCTGTGAGAACGATCTTGTTTGATACGTCGTCTGCTAGTGCTAGTGCTGTGTTGAGTTGCTACGCCCCCAAGTGCTCTACAGGATACTTATATGGTATTAACTAGGAAGTGAATAGAGCTCCTGCTCTCTGTGGATGAATACTGTGAGTACACCTTCATAATATATATATATATGTTACAGTGAATTTACAAAACAAGGGAGTTTATAAAATCGCTAAAATCTTTCAGTAAATAGGTGAAATTACTGTTTCACTCGGGGTTTTTGCCTATTCCCAAATTTTTTAAGGGATTTTACAAAGTTACTGTTTTTTGGATGACGTTCTCTCGACAATTTTACTGCAAAGTGTTAAGGTAATTTACAAAGTTCAGAAATTACATTGTACAATACCAATACAGTCATTACTAAACTAATCATAATAATTACAATAATTCTCAGGATTAGGTTTATCTTCTCTATTCTAGTGTCGCAGCTCTTCTTTCTCCCCGCTGTTGTTGTTGCTGCTGCTTCCGATGCGGGTGTTGTTCTACTTCTTGATATAGTTAACATTGGAGTATCCTTTATTGTTGCTGTCGGTCTAGTATGTTCTGTTATATCCCACAGCCCAGTATCTTCTGTCATGGTATCTGCTGGCCTAATATCGCCCGACGTCGTATCCATTGGCCTAATATCGCCCGACGTCGTATCTGTTGGCCTAGCATTTTCTGTCGTGGTATCCGTTGGCCTAATATCTTTTGTCGTTCTATCTCTACAATCTTTTCTCCTTGTAGTATAAACACTTAGGGGTAAGACCAATTCTAAGGGACACGACTCGTTAATTAAACCACCTGAATCAAACGCAGTATATTTGCAGCTAAAGGGTAGTACTTTACTAACATTACTAAAATATATCATAGCTTTAAAAGCAGCAACGATGCTGTCGCCCGGATAAAGAGATGATTGTAATGCTTTGATGTATGAAGTTGTAGATTAGTAGTATGCAACGGTACGTGGATGGTGACATTTTGTTTTGTCTGGTCTGGATAATTAAAAGCGTGAGTACACAGTAGAAAAATTTTTTTTTTTTTTGCGCATAATATTAAAATTACAGGCGTGGCCGTGATAATATATTGAAAACACAGGAACTGCCTAGAATAAAAGATTTACAAACGCGAACATTTTCTTTTAACTGCAAGACTGCTACAGTATCTCACTGCAAGACTGCTACAGTATCTCACATCTATATTTTATTTATTGGGGGGGGGGGGGGGGGGGGAAAAATTTGTTTCCCGACCCTTTTTTTTTTCCAGTACGAGCGTGTATACATACACCACGTGTTAATTACTCTGGGAGAGGCTGGCGAAAGAAACAGCAGAGCAGGCAAAAGAACATCAGAAGGGGCAAAAAAGTTAGGCAACAGAACAACATAAAAGGCAGCAGGGGTGGGATTGTAAATACAAAAAGAACTGTCATTGGTTTGGTAGTAGTTGTCGTAGCTTCTTCTTCTTTGGGTGTCACATATCTGGTTAAAACCGTAGTGGGCTTGATCTTTGCTCCATCGGTCCTCAAAAAGCTTGTATTGGAAAAGCTGGCATTGTAGTAATTGGAAAAGTTAATTGTCAACAAATAATCCTGGTCTTTGGCATGCCAGCTATAATCCAGTCCATGTACGTGACATTCGAATGTTACTCCGGCAGGATGGTTACTGACTCCAGAATAAGTTTGGTCGAATGCGAATCCGTAGGTACTGTTTCTGACATAATCTTCCGATGTTCTTTTGGGAGTACTGGATAGTTCAGGGACTATCCAGGGCGTGGCTTCCAGGGGCTTAATGTACAGGTCGTGGATTTTCATAGTGCAGTGTTGACATCTATTTGCACTGATCCTACAGCGACAACTCAGCATTACCCGCTGACTCTCCCTCTGTATTTTGCTGGTAAAATCGCAGTCGTGTTTTTTAGGATCGAGGGTGGCAACAGTAGGATTCGTGAGGGTAACTTTCTTCTTTGGCAGTAGTAGGATTCGTGGTGGTAACCACCTCTTTCTTGGCAGTGGTAGAATCAACGGTGGTAACTTCTTCTTTGGCAGTGGTAGCATCAACGGTGGTAACTTCTTCTTTGGCAGTGGTAGCATCAATGGTGGTAACTTCTTCTTTGGCAGTGGTACGATTCAGGATGCTCACTTCGTTGGGTGTGACAGGATCAACGATAGTAACATCTTTGGGTGTGGTAAAGTTTGCATTCTCTGAAAAGTCAATCGCCTGTACGTAGATTTTGTTTTGGACACGCTTGGAGTAGTCTACTCCCTGTGTTATACACTGAAATTTAAACTCCTCGAGGAAGATGGCCAACTCCAGAGTAGTTTTGGTTAAGTATGAATCTGTACGTACTGTTTTCTGACATATTCTACTGATGTCCGTGTTGGGGTAGTGGACAGTTTAGTGACTGTCCAGGCCCGGCTTCCACGACGGGTTTGATGTACACTACCTGGATTTTTTTTTAGTGCAGTGTGGACACCTGTTCTTACTGACGGGACATCGACAGATCATTGTCACCCATTGGCTTTTCGTATCTACATCACCGCTAAAATCGCAGTCGTCAACCGCCACTGCTGTAAAGAAGAAGAACGAAATAGCCAATATAATCATCATACTCCCTAAGAATGATTCACGCGGGTTCCCGTTCCAAACTTTCATGGTTTCACTCTGCCATTGACCACTTGCCACCGCTATTTGAGCAGTTAACTGGAGGAAAAAAAAAGGATGGGAGGGAAAAGGGGAAGAAAGTCCTTTTTTCGTCCTTCTTTCCCCCCCGTACGACAATACTTCTACCCCCGCCTCCCTTTAGTCATTCTCCTCCTTCTTTTCTTTGTCAAGAGGTGACATCGGCTTAGAATTTGTTTTTCCTTTATGGGGAAGTGGCTTTTGCAGCTCAATATCCCAGAAAATCTTATTAATATCGTCATTGTCATCGTCGGGTGGTGGGGGTGGTAGCGATTTGTCATTCAGCATAGTTTTTGGGCACATCAACATTTTTACGCAAAGTTTTTGCCTTCTTCATTTTTTTTTTTTTTTTTTTTAGAACTTCTGGACTAAGCAACTCGCCCACATTTCAAACCAGAAAGCTTTTATTAACTTACAGGGGGAGAACAAAACAAAACAAGACGGAAGGGGGAAGATAAATTCAGAATAGCGAGAGAAATGGAAAACCTTATAAATTTTTCAGTTCTTGTGTGTTAAGCACATTTCTCTTGTTGACCAGGGAGTTAACCATGTCTAGCTACGCCCCCACCGTCGCCCAGTACGTGACAGACGACGAAGACACTATGATTTTGGAACTAGGACCCGGGTACGCAAGCCCCCAGGATTTAGAATCAGTATCCCAGCGCGTCGCTATGGCCCACCACATCTGGGACAACATCGACCCTCCCGATGGATTGGACAGCGAGGTCGTTATTACGAGGATGCAAGCGAAGTGCGAAGAGAACTCTTTGGTTTTGTCCCCTCTGTTCACCCAGATGTGTAAAACCACTATCTGTGACATATGTTATAATGTCTACGACGACGGTCCCCATTACCCCATGGCCATGGATCCTTGTAACCATGTTATGTGTGCTATAGTTGTTGCCGACGCATTATGGGCGAAGCGGTCGACCCGTGTCCAGTATGCCGGACGTTGCCTATCAACATCGTAAAAGCGCAGAGTACGGCCAGCGTGATGCGCACCTTGCTGGAGGAGGAGGGAAAAAATCTTGAGCTACAACTCCAAAAAAAAACAACCCAGGCATCGCTGACGTTTTTAAGAATTTCGTCCTCAGTCGCCTAGAACTAGCAAAATGTCAGCAGATGGGCTTTTTGGAGACGGCTTGCAATGCGGCTAAAGAGGAGCTTAACCTACGCGCCCAAATTCGCTCCGTACTGGTGAAGGAGGAGTTTGATCGCCTGAGCCACGAAATTGCCGTGTCCTTCGAAGATCTCTCGGAAATGGATAACGCCGCTGTTCTGCGAGAGGCGCAGGAGATTTCCAAGCGCATTGGTGCAAAAGACTTCTTTCATAAATCCATTCCTGACATTTAACCCGGCTTTAATCAAGTAAATGCTATCTTGAACCGCATGGTTCAAGGTAGCTTGCTGGACGATGCCGCTGCCATGGCCACGAGAGACAAATATATATGGGATCGGATGCGCCCAGAGGATCCGAGGTGTTCAATCTGCATCACTTCAGCCCAACTAATACAAGCTCCTTGTCGGAGTTACCCGAAGGTGTTGTGCAACGAATTGTGCAGAATATATATATATACCTTGAACAGGGCGGCTTCGCGTAAGGTAGAGAGAAAAACTCGTCACCCTGCTCGTCCCAAGCCCACAAGCAGCCAATGATGCATTATAACTGTGTTATAACGACTGTGTTATAACGACTTTCTATAGTTTTGTTATAGATTGTGTTTTACGTTTACCATATTGGTAAAAGTGTGGTGACGCTTAGCTTCCTGCTGTGTGTGAGACACTTTGTAATAGTCAAACAAGGAACAAGGACTGCCGTTTACAAGGTGAGATAGACTACCCTTATAAGAGGGTTAATGTTGCTTACTCTTGCTTATGTGTGTGTGTGTGGTGTGTGTGTGTATGAAATGGAAAAAGACAGACAGAGACAAAAGAGAGAAAGAGAGAGAGATAGCGAGCCGTATGATATGCGAGAGTAAAAAGATGTTATATGTTAATAGAGACTTAAAGTATATGTGTGTGAGAGAGAGAGACAGTCTTGAGTAAGAGAGAGAGAGAGCGAGAGAGCGAGAGAGAGAGAGAGAGAGAGACAGTCTGAGTAAGAGAAAGAGAGAGAGTGATAGAGGGCAAGAGAGAGAAGAGAGAGAGAGTGATAGAGGGCAAGAGAGAGAGAAAGAGAGAGTGATAGAGGGCTTACATGTTAATAAATAACCTTGTAAACTAGTGTAATGTGTTTGTTTGTGTATGTGAAAGAGTAAGAGTGTTTGTTTGTGTGTGTGTGAAAGAGAAGAGAGAGAGAGAGAAAGAGTGAGTGACACTGAGGGCTTGGAAAATGTGTGAGGGCTTGGAAATGTGTGTTAGCGTGAGGGCTTGGAAATGTGTGTTAGCGTTCATGGAATGTGCGGGGGGGGGGGGGGGGAGGGGGCGCTGTAAGTACTGTGTGTAAGTACTGAGTGAGTGGTGGAGAGAGAGGGAGAGAGAGACAGAGTGGTGGAGAGAGACAGAGAAGACAGACAAGAAGACAGACAGCCAGAATAGGCAGCCTTCAACACACACACACGCACTGACACAATAGACAGCCTTCAGCGCACGCACATACAGGAAGACAGACAGCCAGAATAGGCAGCCTTCAACACACGCGTATTGTGTGTAACACACACGCGCATTGACACAATAGTCAGCGCGCACGCACATACCGCACACATTACGCAGCAGACGAGGCGAGTTGTAAATTCAAATTGTTTTATATACACGCGCCAAAGTATCGCGCCAAGTATATATACATTCTCATGTTCTCTCTCTCTCCCGCTGTCTCTCTCCTATCCCCTCTCGCTCTCTCTCTCTCTCTCTCTCTCTCTCTCTCTCTCTCTCTCTCTCTCTCTCTCTCTCTCTCTCTCTCTCTCTCTCCTCATCCTCTCTCTCTACTCTCTCTCTCTCTCTTCTCTCTCTCTCTCTCTCTCTCTCTCTCTCTCTCTCTCTCTCTGTCGCTCTCTCTCTCCCCGCTCTCTCTCTCTCTCTCTCTCTCTCCTCCTCTCTCTCTCCTCTCCTCTCGCTCTCTCTCTTTCCCATCCTCTCTCTCGCTCTCTCTCTCTCTTCCCATCCTCTCTCTCTCTCGCTCGCTCTCTCTCTCTCTCAGTTTTGTACAATACAATAGCATCATACATCTGTACATATTCAAGGCATTAAGGTAAAGCATTGTGTATAAATACGTCTCTCTCTCTCTTCTCTCGCTCCCTGTTTCTCTCACTCTCTCTCTCTCTCTTCTCTCTACACACACGCCTCTCTCTCTCCCTTTTCAGCAACATATACCGTAAAGTAAGCCCCACGTATGTCTATGCTTTCTTTAAGTTTGAACTTTAAGTTTGAACAAACATAACAGTTTACATACCAGATCGTATCATTATATGAATGTCTCCATTGCAAATGAAGAATATGTTCGTGCATAGGGTCAAAGTACCGAGTATAAGCCCACTCCCCACTTTTGTTCAAAATTCGTGCAGATTACACACCATCACTCGTAAAAATGAGCACATGCTTGAAACTTGAACTTTCAAGAACAATCGTCAACTGTCTACTTCGTCAACTGTCTACATTGCTTCATCACAGTCTGAAAGCAGGTCATTCTTCATCACTAGTCAGACTGGCGTCGCTTACGCTCTCATCGGCAGCAGCAGCGGCGGCGGCGGCGTTGCCATCGTGAGGAAGTGCCAATCTCCTCTGGGAACCACTGCAGTGTCTGATCGTCCTCGCCGCCGTCCAGGGCATTGGATACACCGCACCTGAGGAAGGCCAACGCCGTCCCAGACTCTCCCCACCCAGTTGACAACGTCCTGGTGGGTGGGCTGCCTCAGGTTGCCTGCAGCAGTGGGGGGTCTGGGCTCTGCCATCCACGTTACCCAGCTGTCGCGCACCCGATCCTGCACAATCAGAATCAGGAACCGCCATCAGAATCAGGAACCGCCATCATCTTCTGTTGAATGTCAAAGAGAAATTATGGAGCAACCAATTGTCATTCCACTGCACAACTCAAAGATACACACACACACACACACACACACACACACACACACACACACACACACACACACACACACACACACACACTAAACTTAGTCTCTCATTTACCTTGAAAGGCTTGACGATGCTGATGTTGATGGGTTAGGCGAGGGCTGCGCAACCAGCAGGCACGAGGACAAGGTCAGCGTCCTGTTCGTCAAGAGCTGCTCGAACATCAGCTGCCCCGTGAGCGGCATAGTTGTCCAGCAGAAGCAGGCGCCGAAGTCTCTGAGGGACCAAGCACACGCTCTGTCCAGAACAAAACTTGGTCCCGTGTCATCCAGCCATTCTGTGTCGCTGTGACGCGGACGTTGGCTGGAATCTGGAGATGCTGGCGGACACGACGAAGAATCTCTCCAGTGCGTTCTTTGAAGATCAAACACACTGGCACTCTGCTGCCATCAGCAGCGGCACAGAGAGCGACTGTAAAACCCCTCTTCTCTGCTTTCGTTGTCTTTGATGTGCATCATTGTTTGGTCCATGTTTAGCATTTGTCCTAATGTGTGTGACGAAGTCGCAGGATATTTCTAAAGTGCAGGAAACTACTCCTTAGTTTACCGGCATCTTCTGGTTATTGGACATACAGAGGCGACTGGATACATTAGCCATGCAAAAGTGGGGGGTGGGGGCGTTTACTCGGTACTTCACTCTTTGCACGGATTTTGCTCCAAAGTAGGGGGTGAGCGTTTACAATGTTATGGGCTTATACTGCGTACTTTATGGGCTTATACTGCGTACTTTACGGTAAAGGCATCATACATCTGTACATACAACAACATATACAAAGTATTGTGTATACGTACAGACACACATCTCTTCCTCTCTCTCTCTCTCTCTCTCTCTCTCTCTCTCTCTCTCTCTCTCTCTCTCTCTCTGTTATAAAGCAGGACACGACGTGTCTTCTGGAGAGGACGTGGAGTGGCGGCGGGCCGTGGGTAGGAGGAGAGCGCTCAACAGGACAGTAGGTTCAGTTTATGACCACTTTATTATATTGAAAACCTAGTTCTAGTTCTGAAAAGATTTGTTTTGAAGAGCTTTACAATAGACCCCTAATAAAGTATTATATTTCATCTTCTGTTCGGACAGTTCTTGTAATCTATTAAAAATTTTTCATTTTCACCAGCCGCCGTGGCGAAGTGGTTAGCGTCGCGGACTCCCGGCTGGGAGTCGTGGGTTCGAATCCCATCAGAAGTCATGTGGGTTTTTCTGCCCCGACCGGCTCCTACCCAGAGTTTGAGTTTGCTGCGGACTCAGTTGGAAGACTGGGACCACACACAGTCGAGTTTCATCCACTTAATGGATGCGTTTCTGAGAGTGTTGCTCAAATTTCCTGACCAACACTGCAGGTGCCTGTATCTCTCGGGCTGGTTGACGCCAGGATATATTATGAAAGGAAGCGTAGAGTACAGCCCTGTCATGTAGTCTCAGACCGAAATGGAAATCCGTAGCATCATCATAATCATCCTCATTCTCATCGATCAGCATCAGCAAAAAAAAAAAAAGTCTCAAATTCTGTGGCCCTTCATGCCCTGCTCTCATGGTGACCTCAGTTTCGATGTCCTCTCCACGTCTGTGGCCTTGGTTTGGTTTTCCGTCGGGGTCACCGGTATCGGCGAGTCCATGGGGGCTGTCGTTGGACGGACGTGGTGGCGCCCTCCGGAGGGAGAGCTCACTCACGCCGGCTCCGCGACTAAGCAATTATTGTCGTCAGTAGGGGGCTTAGTAGGTGGTGTCCTGCGTATGTTAGATCAGAACAGGCGCCACTGAACACCACTGAAGTGACTCGGCGGCAGTGCAGTGTCTCCTCCGGTGGGTTTCCTCTTGACGACTTGACATTGACTGCTGCCTGTGGATTGCCGTGCCGGGGCTGCGGCGGGGCCGACCGGGCCGTGACTGTGGACAGGGTGTCGAAATGAGCGGCGTGGGTGCACTGCCTCTGAGGTGGCGCAGAGGTTGGGACAGCAAGGGACGGGGTTTGTTGTGGCTGACGTGGGCTGATGCCATGGAGGAAGTTGGGACGGGGTTGTTGTGGCTGCGCTGTGGCTGACGTGGGCTGATGCCATGGAGGAAGTTGGGACGGGGTTTGTTGTGGCTGACGTGGGCTGATGCCCATGAAGGAAGTTGGGACGGGGTTTGTTGTGGCTGACGTGGGCTGATGCCATGGAGGAAGTTGGGACGGGGTTGTTGTGGCTGCGCTGTGGCTGACGTGGGTTGATGCCATGGAGGAAGTTGGGACGGGTTTTTTGGGCCGGGGCCGGGAGGGAGGGTGCAGGGAGAGCATGGGGGGCGGCCTGGTGCAGGGGCTGCACCAGGGCTGGCTGTTGGGCCGGGAGGGAGGGTGCAGGGGGAGCATAGGAGGCGGCCTGGTGCAGGGGCTGCACCAGGGCTGGCTGTTGGGCCGGAAGGGAGGGTGCAGGGGAGCATAGGAGGCGGCCTGGTGCAGGGGCTGCACCAGGGCTGGCTGTTGGGCCGGGAGGAGAGGGTGCAGGGGGAGCATAGGAGGCGGCCTGGTGTAGGGGCTGCACCAGGGCTGGCTGTTGGGCCGGGAAGGAGGGTGCAGGGGGAGCATAGGATCTAGGAGGCGGCCTGGTGCTGGGGCTGCAGCCCGTAGGGGAGGGGCAATGGTGCCCGGTCCTGGTAGCGTGGCCTGCCCTTGCCCTGGTGCTATGGATGGGGCAGCCGGCCGGGGCCCGGAGAGGTAACGCGTCCGTTTTGTGGGCGGCGGCCCAGGGTCAATCCTCATGGGAGCGGCCTGCTTCCATGAGGATTGACCCTGGGCCGCTGCAGAGGGGAGAGTTTGCTGTGGGGTCCAGGGCCGCTACAGGGGGGAGAGTTGCTGTGGGGTCCAGGGCCGCTACAGGGGGAGAGTTGCTGTGGAGTCCAGGGCCGCTACAGGGGGGAGAGTTGCTGTGGAGTCCTGGGCCGCTACAGGGGGGAGATGAGGCACAGAGGGGACAAGGGGGGTTACAGTCCCGGAGGAGTTAATAACCGCGAGCTGTACTGGTGTGAGGGAGGAGGAAAGATGCTGAGCTGCTGCAGGGGGGGCAAGGGGGTCTTGGTCTGGGGCCGTTGATAATGAGGGGTCTTCTAAAGCGTCGAAAAGGGCCAGGATATCGTCGTTATCATTGTCTTCTTTTTTGTACGGGGAGATAGGATCATAACGTCTAAAGGCGCTTCTTGCCTCCATAGAGGGGACCCTAACAACTTCCTCCTCCTGCTCCTCCTCCTCCTGCTCCTGCTCCTCCTCCTCCTCCTCTGGTTTTAGGTGGTTCTCTTCTTTAATTGGCCAATGGCAGCAACAGCTGACGTATGCTTTACATCATCCGTTACTGCATATGAAAAGTTCAAAAAATTAAAACTTTCAAAACCGGGTGGATATATCCACTTACCTATTCTGTTTAAGCCACCACGGTAACTACTTCTTTTTGACCAAATATTTGTGCCAAGCCTCACTGACCAAACTGCTTGGCCCACTTTCCGAGCTAATTTTAATTTTAAACACCGCGCCTTTCTTCCGGTGCTGTTTTGACCTCTCTTTGTCCTTTTCCGTAAAGATATGAAAGTCTTCCGGAAGTCCAAAGAAGATACGTCTAAAACCCGTGTTTTAATGCTGTGAGTCCTTTTTCCTTGAACTTCTTTTAGCTCTGAAAGTAACCTACAGAAAATTGATAGAAGAAGTTTACTGACCGCTAGAACTTGGTAGCCAAGTCCGTTTTTGTCTTTCACAGAACTTTCTACAGTCACAGTATTTGAAAAAATTTCTGACAGTGAGGGTAGTCTTTGAGAAATTTGTGTGGAAAGAACAAGTTCGGCTAACCGCGAGTTTTCAAACAAACCCAAATGTAACAAAACACCACTCACCGTTTCTGAAGGTATTCCAAAATGTGAAAGACTGGTGAGATTATTCTGAATATCTCTATAAAATTTTTTCCAAATTTCCGCACGACCTTTAGTGAGTGTGTTCTGTTTGTACTCTGAAGGCAACAGGAGACCAGGGGAGCGATCGGAGAAAGTCTTCAGGGTGCACCTTCACAGGACACATTGAAGAAACGCCTTTAGAGAAAGTGAAAGCCTGGGGGCAACGCCAAGAGTGAAAGTCTGGGGGCTGCGCAGCGCAGCTATATTTATATTTTAGAACCCAATCCTAAGACGTTGAATTTGGGAGCCAATGTGATATGCAGAGAATATCATATGACTGGACCAGTTACGGAATACAAATCACGGAATACAAATTGCGCAACGGCAATTTGTTCCCGTTTCAGTGGCGTTTTCCGCACGGACCATTAACTGCGATGCACCAGCCTTGCACACAGACGAAAGCAGCCGCTGAAACGTTTACTACGACGAAAACTGTGCAGGTCTGTGTGTATGTATGTATGTATGTATGTGTGGCTGTGGGTGTGTGTATAAACTCAGCTTCTGCGCACTGCTGTTAATGCTAACAACATGACGGTAGCCAGCGTTGCAACGCCTATAGTAATTTTAGTCCAATTCCACCCCGCTGCCCAATCATCGTTTAAACAGTTACAGAATTGTACAAAACCAGCCCAGCCGTTGTTTTGCATTATCCAAGGCTGGAGGACTCGCTCGGCGTAAAGTTGCACCCAGTCTATGACAGAATACACAACCGTGTATTCGGGAGACTTTAGGAAAGCATGTAAAGCAAAACTGTCCTGCGTAGTAAAAGTACATTCCAACCCTCCCCCAGTTCAAAACCACCCCGAAAAAAGCTCGTCTGCCACACACTGGAAACTCTGAAATGTTGTTTCACTCAAATTCAATTTGTTGTTTTTAAAGTATTTGCGTTCTATGTTGTCACAAAGACGTCTCATGGCGGTTTGAACTTCACTGCATGTAACGTAGTCTTTCTTTGGCCCAGAAATCCCTTTTTTTTTTTTTCAAGTAATACCAAATGTAATCTTCAGCCACAGACTCGTGGAACTCATTGTGAGTCGGTTATAAAAAATATTGTTACTTTGACCACGTAGTTAAAGGCAATGAAATACATACAGATGGCAAGTCTGTTAATCCTGTTGCCTCATTCGCTCTGTCTTTTTTGTTTAGTCAGGGTAGGGAATACAAACTAGGGAAGGGAAAAATTACAGGATTGCGGGAAGAAAAAAAATGAGGGAAGGGGAATTTTTTTTTTTTTTTTTTTGGGGGGGGGGGGGGGGGAAAGGAACACTTACAGGAAACGGAAGTTTTGTACTTAAGCGGCTGTCTCATTGTTGCTACTATAAAGGAACAAGGAGAAGGGAAAAAGGACCACATAGACTATATATACACTGGCGGCGTGTAGTCAGTCGTTAGCATTTCAACATACTTCAGTGAGCGCTTTTCTGTGTTTGCCTGTGGTGTCTTTGCCTTTTTCCAGAGGTAAGTTGATTCTTATGTTCGTTCTTCCACTAATCCGATGGAATAGCTAGTTATTTAGTAAATTGCAGTAAAAACTACTGTGGTGCTAACCGCAACTGCTCTTTCTTGCGCGCCGAGTTTATGTATTTTTATTGCCTCTTACACACATACACATACACACACACATCTTTTTAAACACACGTAATTTTGTCTGTTCAGAAAGCTTACGGAGAACAGAGCATCTGGCCATGGGAGTAATCTTTCACTGCTGCATCCGCTTTGTTAAAGTGAAGGACCGGGATCGTGTTAACCTGAAACTAGTGGGCCGGCACGACATGGTTGAGTTTGACCAGTTTCTGGTTGATGCTAAAGGCAACACGGAACAGTACATTAAAAGCGTCCCGACCCAATCCTGGAAGGAACGGGTACACGTTGGGTACAATATCTATACCCGCCGAAGCCGACCACGTGTGCGCGGGTGCCGACGCCTGCGACACCAGAAGTTACCTGCCCATCATGTTGGGATAAAAAAAAAAAAAGCAGACGATGGAAAGAGAACGCTGTTGCTTCAAATACATAGGCGTTACTGAACGAAACAGGTTTATGGTGCTAATCCCCAGTCAGGGGGTAAATAGGATGTATTTTATTGTCGGCAGGAAGCCAATGAGGCGCCACAGGGAAGACCAGTTATTAGTGAATTTTTTTTACGATTGAGTCAAACGTTAACCCCCCAAAAAAAAACGATGTATACTGTCACAGAGTTTTGCAAAAGGCTTGTAAAGAAAGAAACTTTTGTAATAAACGTTAGTAAGATTAAACCTGTGTACGAAAACGTTGATCCAGACCTATGGGAAAAGGCGACTAAGCGAATGACTCATGAAGATATCCGTATGGTTTGTTCGGCCCTTAATACAGGAATTGATTTTGACTGCCCAAGGCACGTTCGTCGGCTGAATAGATACGTTAAATATTTATTGTTGAGGCGGGTTTTTAACGAACAGAGACCCATTTATATTTATAGACCTGTGTCGCGTGAACAACATTGACACGGTTGATTTTATGAAAATGGTATAACGTACGAAACGTGTTTTTGGAAAGAGTTTAACCGGGACAATTGGTTCTACATTCAGATCAGTGGACAAGTCTTTGTAACCGTTATGGACTGGATGATGTTTTATACGATAGAAACCACCAACTGGAGTAGAGCCGTAGCCTTGATAGAAAATGCCTACGTCAAGAAAAGCATCGGCATGATGTTGGTGCATAAGTTAGTGGCCAATAGACACTACGACGTTTTGTTAGTTATACCACTCGCCAAGCGCGCACAAACTAATCGATTGGTGTACAACGTTTATCAAATGTTGTAAGCGAGTGCTGCCCCATCGTACGGAAGAAGAACAACAATTCCTGGAAACCGTTTTATATTTTGAACCAATAACCATCCGTAATTTGAAAAGTTAAGCGGAATGGTGTAAACGCCTGCTAATGAGAACATCTATGTTTTCGTCCATACAAGATCGTATCACCAACGCAGCAGTGCCCACGCTACAGGAAAGTTGCCGAACCGCCGTTCTTCGATCGCTTCGCGGATCGACCACACAACAACGGGAAAACCGCTATTGACAAATGTATAGACAATGACGTTATGCGTTCCTTTTTAAAATTGAAGTGCTAGAGATGATTGTGCTTCAAACACGGCGAACATGCTACTTTTTGGTTCTTTCCTCCGTTACCACCACATCATCATCCTCACTCCTGCAGTCGTCACTCTCGTCATTTGCAGCAAACAAGCCCCCAATACGCCGGTAATTTAGTCTAGACGGCATTCTAGTTGGGTTCTTTTATCTTTTGTGTGTCTGTGTTGTCCCACACTCTCTCTCTCTTTCTCTCTTTGTCTCTTTCTCATTGTTAATGCAATATTAGCGTTCCTCTCATTATTATCATTGCAATGTTAGCGTTCTCCTATTTACTGGTTAGGCTGCCGTTTGCGTTTCATTGATTTGTCTTCCTCTTCTTCCTTTCTTCTTCTTCTTCTCTCTTCTTCTTCTTCTTCTTCTTCTATAGCACGCATTGGTTTGACTGAGATTTGAGCTGCACACATAGAAAAAGACGCTGTTTCGTAGCGTCTTTGGGTTACTGTGTTCCTGGCGCTTTTTCTTTTTCTTAGACCAACAGAATTATTTCTGGTGTGTTGTCTATTATGTTTGTCTGCTGTCTGTTTGTCTTTATAGATGGCGGCCAGTACCTCTAACGCAGTACCTGCCATCACACTGTACTGGACTGAGGGGACTGCGACGGAGGGGCCGGCGACAGAAGAGCCGCCCCAAAAAAGGTGACCTGCGCGGACAAGGCACGCCGCCTCGCTATATACAATGCTTCTTTAAGCGCACAAGTGACAGACCTACAAAGACAATTAAATGAGAGCATCTTTGCAGGCACTCTTCAAAAAATTGATATAGCACGTCTTCAAACAGAAAATGTCTGTACGAAGACACATTTAGAGGAGATCAAAAAGTATGCAAACTTTCTCTTGTCTGTGTCTGTCAAGGCATATCCACAGTTTTCTGTCCTCTCCCCTGTTTAACTTGTGCGTGCGTGCGTGCGTGTGTGCGTGCGTGTGCGCGCGCGTGTGTGTGTGTGTGTGTGTGTGAGAGATGGTTTTCCCATTTTCCCTTCCTTCCCTTGGTTAATCAGAGAACCTTTATATAAAACGGGGGAAGGGACAATATGGTTAACCATATTGTCCCTTCCCCCGTTTTATATAAAGGTCTGTACCATGCTATGACATTTAATACATTGGGTCCTGAAACTATATGACATCTAATATATTGGGTCCTGAAACCACCACGGAGATCTGCGATGACATGATAGAAGATGGAGCTTATGTGGTGTTTGACTGGGGACAATACTCTGAAGCTTTAGAACAAGGAGACT
>JADBJO010006026.1:133603-141103 GCA_016801955.1 Conus betulinus | reverse complement strand
GGAAACATTTTATTTAGGTGCAGTGGAGATCTTTGGCCTTCTTGTCACTTTTTTTTTTCGCACGCGTTCCCGGATTTACCGTGATATCTGAGAACGCGTTCCCAGATTTCACGACTGGAAGTTCCCAGATATTATACGACACCGGGCACAAGCCGTACCAGCGCGTGCGGCACACAAACAGGTAGGCAAGCAACCGGCGCCTGCTTACTATCGCTATCCATTTCATTTCCATTTACATCATGAGGGTGACTTACGGTACATCTCTGAGGCAGGCCTTTCACCTACTTTGTCTTGGTCTTGATCAACAAGATAAAATTTCTTTCCCTAAATGATCAGGTGATCAAAGACCGTGGATGATCTCTGTCCCGTGTTCTGTGCATCTCATAGATGGGAGTTTTTTTCTCTGTATTAACAATGACATCACTTCATAAACCGCAACAAAGACAAACAGAATTATTGGTGTATAAACAGCGAGCTAACATAACAAACTGCAACTATTACAAACAATTATTTCTGTGTAAACAATGAGTTACCATCATCACTGCGGCTATTAAAACACCGCCACTACTCCATAAACAACGAGCTAACATAATGACTGGAACTGCTACAAACACAATTATTACTGTTACTGTTTTCATCATTTTCGCACAGAGAACTAGCTGTCGGTATGTAATCATCTATTTTCTACAACGAGATAACTCCATCGTCTCCGGGTTGCATACAATAATGATTCCAAACACAATCTTCAAGTAGTGTAGTGTTTTAAATCCCTGTACAGAGACTTTATCATTGCCACCCTTCTCAGCAGCGTTATGGCATTGTCATTTTTAGCCCCCCGAAAATAAGACATACGCTTCGGCAACCAGTGAGAAAATGCTGTCACCAGCAGAAAGTTCTGATTTGTATCTCCGTGAAATACTACATCTAAATATTGAAGATATCTTGGATTGACAGTCAATTCAAAACTACATCATGAATATGCCCAAACGACAAAAAAAAACAACAATCTGCGTACAAAGTCGTTAATACACACGTTATGTTGGTATTTAGATAATTCTGTGAAATGTTCTTCGTCTCCCTAACTCCGTGAAGAAGTCATCGAGACGCCGCTATGTGGAACTGTTCACTAGGCTACTACAGTTCTGTTGGTTGTGGGCTTAGAGCTGTCCTCTAGGCTACTACAGCTCTGTTGGTTGTGGGCTTAGAGCTATCCTCTAGGCTACTACAGCTCTGTTGGTTGTGTGCCAAATGCTGTCTGGAGTCTCTGCGCATGTTGCCATGTCTACTTCGCAATGCTGTCAGTCCATCGCTTTTTTTTTCTGTGTCACTGTCACCGTTCCCAGAGGGGGGGGGGGGGGGGGGGGGGGGGGGGGGGGGGGGGTGTTTAGCCAGGCTGGGGGGGGGGGGGGGGGGGGGGGGGACGGGGGGGGGGTGGGGGGGGGGGGGTGGGATCGCTTCATGATTATACGAAAGTAGTTTTCCATTCTGCCTAATGTCAGCAGATCTCCAATAATTATGGTTCGATCTGCTCTTCGATTTTTGTTTTAGAGCACATATCCAGTGATGATAAGATCGAATCAGGTGTCTAGTATCTGTAGCAGCACCTGATTTTCATGCATGGTATGGGATCTTTCCAGATCCGCTCTGAGGGTTCATGTCTCACGTGTAAGCAGAAAGATTAAATTATTTGCCAGTGCACGGCACATTAGCCTGGTTGATGTTTCATAGAAATGGCAATTCGTCTAAGAACTGTATGAAGAAGACGAGAAAATCAACGTTTTCCGCAGAGAAAAATTCATGCTGCTATATCTGAAAGTGTTCTATTGTGATTTGTCGTAATTTAATGTTCCCGTGGTTTTATGGACATTATCAATATGAATCTTTCTCTAGGATCTTCAAGGCCAAACCCATATGCGTTTACCTGGGTATTTTGACGAAGACAGTAATTTCATCGACATTTCTTATTCCAGTTTAGACTTAAATACTGTAGTGTTCATCTCCGTGGCGAGAAAATATGTCTGCTTGTACGTACCAGCACAGGCAAACTTGGCAGTGCAGTGATCAACGACTTCTATATTTAACGACTTCTATACGACTTCTATATTTAACGACTTCTATATTAACGACTTTCTATATTTACTCATTTATCGTACGCCTTCCCGATCACTCAGCCTCACTGCCCCCCCCCCCCCCCCCTTCCTCCCCTCCGCCCCCTTTCCCTCTCTTTTCTTTTCTTCATCACCCCATTCTTGCCACGTTACCTTTTTCACCTTCCTGTGAGTGGGCGTGCAGGCTTGGCTCGTTACTGGTTATGAGAGATGTTTCAGAGGAGCAGATGGTCCACGAACCCCCGCCCCCCCCCCCCCCCCTCCTCTTTAAAAAACTGCTGCCCTATCATAGAAACTACACAGATGTACCACGTATTAACCATGACAGCTGACCTGTGAAATTGTAACCGCAGAATCTGCATGTAGCTGAAGTGAAGTTACATGTACGTCCTGATCAGACCTAAAAGATACTGCTTTCCTAGCATATCCATTTCATCCATGGACTCTGGAATGACATTGAAGGGGATAGAGAGCGAAGAGGAAAGAGAGATGGGCGGGGGGGGGGGGGGGGGGGGGGGGGTTGCTCCGACTAACCAGGATCCATGGGGAGAGGAGAGGAATCCAGTAAGCAGCAGGTCAGTTTGTCGTAGACATTCTTCTGTCGTGCCAGCTCCAGCATCCCAGGACTGGCATCAAAACCATGGATCCTCTTGAAACCCTGCTTTTGCAGCTGGAGAGTACACGAAAGAGAAAACAAAGTAAAAGAACGAAAAGCAACTCGGGTGAGAGAAGCAGAATGTTTAGATTCTCCCCCAAAGTTGAAAAGGATACATTAAAAAGCAGTATGAACACGGGAACTCTCTTGGAATGGTGTTTACACCAAAGCGTATGCTACTCAGCGTGTTTCTCTATTAAACTGTCTCCAGCGTGACAGAAAACGTGCTCCGTAACTCACCTGTCTGCCTTTAAGATATTAATATTGCACAACTGTTATTACGCTTTTTTTTTCTTTTTTTTTTTTAAGATGTAAACAATATGCTCAGCGAATTTTGAGCGGGTCTGTTTTGAATCCCCTGCCACGAATACACAAAGTGAAATGTATTTTAGCGATGACGTAAGAATTTTCTTCTTTGTTTTCTTTCGCTGAGGGTGCACTAGCAGATAGAATTTCAAAAAAAAGTTATTCGCCTTGCTGTTTTTTTTCCCATGATTTTAATTGATGGACACACAGGTTTACACACTCACACACACACACACACACACACACACACACACACACACACACACACACACAACACAGAGAGAGAGAGAGAGAGAGAGAGAGAGAGAGAGAGAGAGGAGAGAGAGAGAGAGAGAGAGAGAGAGAGAGATTCACATGTTAAAACCTTGAAAGAAACTTGGGACAAAATAAATGAAGAAAAGCAAAACAGTAATGTGCAAGTCCATAGCAGTGTATGTATATTGCGTCACCTTTGCGCGAGTTGCCTCAACGTAGCAGCAAGTGCCATCTATTATTACACCTACACTTTTAATTTAAACAACAAACCCTAGTAGCGCTCAATAACGAAATCTTATCACACACCTCTATTCGCGTAACGGAAAAAAGGGCCTTACGCAGTCAAACAACAGGCTGAGGAACAGCTTCAGCCAAAACCTTTGTTGCAATGCCAAAAATTGCTTCTTTTCTCCAGACCAGGAAGACTGTCAATGGAACCCCCACAAACAAAAAAATAATACTGCCTGGACAGGGACACAGATTATAAATCTGACAGAGCGTTACACTTTATCTTGCTTTTTGCTAAATTCTATATTTACAAATGCAAATTAAAAAATGAATTTCCTCATGTAAATATGTTCATAAGATTATTAAAAGACAGGTTTGAAATAGAAAAGTACATCGCTTACGTCAACTTTAGCATGGTTAAGTTAAACACTGACTGGCGTAATTATAAAAAAAAAAATTATTGAAAGTAAAGGAACGTAAACACAAAAATATATGCTGCATTAAAAAACAAAACAAAAAGAAAACAAAAAACATAACAAACAAAAACTAAAACAAAAACTCCAAGCAGTGAAGAATATGTAATCATAATGTTTGCATATTCATTGAAAATTAATTGTTGATACACTAGGATACCATCAATATATATAATGATATAGAACTTTTGTAGGAATGGCTGGCAGTTATTCATACCTTTCTTGTGTTTGTGTGTGTGTGTGTGTGTGTGTGTGTGTGTGTGTGTGTGTGTGTGTGTGTGTGTGTGTGGCGCGCGCGCGCGCGTGTTTGATTTGTGTCTGTTTCTTATTTTTACGATCTTTTCTTTATTCTGTCCAGAGTTTTATTACATTTCCCTTATCTTCTCAAATGTGAAATAATGCAATTATATTACAGAATCTTGAATGGAAAATAAAAGTGTCTTTTAAAAAGAAGAAAAAAGAATTTCTCCACAACTCAAAAGACAGAATGTTCATTGTGGACACACGTAAATAGAAACCGATATGAAATACGTGAAAACGTTCACAAAAGATTTTGCAACAGAGCCAAACAAGCTAACTCAGGCACTGAAGATCAAAAGCACAATGTCAGTATAAATAGAATGCCATTAAACCGCTCTCGTAACATCAGTCACAGCAACGATAAATGATCTCTCTTTTACACATTTTGCGGGGCAGGGGGGGTGGGGGGGGGGGGGGGTGGGGTTTAACAGATCGGATGATAAACCAATTAAACTTAAATAAGTGCTTTGAAACTGTCTAACACAATTAGGAAGGTAGCAATTAAAAAAAAATAATCATAAAATGAAAGGAATTAATTCAGCACAACAAAGGAGAAAATATTACATTTGAAAGAGAATGATGTTTTTTTTTGTTGTTTTTTTTTTTTAATCGGTTTTCACGTTTTTAATCAAACAATATAGAGATTACAAATGCGCGTAGAGGGGACAGTGCACCAAATCATATGTACATTAACATCATTTCTGTAAGTTCTATAAACAGTTAATGGCATATGTCCAAAACAGTTTTTTCAAGGAAGGAACAACAAACAAACAAACAAGATATACAGAGACACGTACATAAGTTAGACGACAGAAAAAAAAAAAAGTGGGGAAGAAAAAAAAAGAAAAAAAAGAGTGACATCATCTTTTGCGAGATTTAACAACTTATTGCTACTCCTCTCCTTCCTCACTCTCTCCATTTCAGAGGGAGGTTGTGAAAGAAAGAAGACTGGGCATATGGAAATGTGTATTAGATCAAGATCTTAAAGAAGTGTTTTCTTAAAGAATCATTGGCCTATAGTTGTTCCATGCAGCATGAAAATGGTTTAGATTGTGTTGACTTTAGCATTTAACAATTCGATTTTATATCTATTGCTCAAATGGCTCTGAAAAATTGAAGCATTTGGTCTACGTGTTTCGATTTTGCACATAAATATATGAAATTTAGCTAGCATAATAATGAAATCAAAAACTGTCTCTGTTTTCACACATTGATCTATTCCAAAAATAACGATATCTCGTGTGATTTTGATGTTAGTTGTGTTTCGGCATTTTTTCATTAAATAACTTTTCAACTTCTTTCCAAAAAGTTTGAGCGTGGTTGCACATCCATAAAAACCGTAGGACCGAATCTCTCTCTCGTTACAGAAAGTACAACTTGTCGTGTTTGTTAAGCCCATAGCATTTAACACAATATTTGGACCAATAATTCTGTGTATGATTCGAATTTGTAGCCATTTTAATTTTATATCTTTGATTTTGTGGACATGAGTTTATTCCAATGGATTTCAGAATTCAGGTGTTTAGCCATTTGGAGCAGCATTTGGCTTGCGCTCATCTCGACTGAAAATTTCATAGAACCGTTTGGCTCCTTTATTTTCTTCATAATAATAATAATTAAAGCCTTCGGTGTCTTATGATTTATGTCTGTGTTATTATCTATTTTGATACCCGTTTTCCTTATGAATTGTTTCATTGAAGAAATCCATCCATTTTATGAGATAAAATCAAGTCCCCTCTGTCTGCGAGAGAAAAAACAGACAAGAAGAGGCCTTGTCTACCGCCCCCTCCGGTCGCCTTTCCCGCTGTATGTGCTATTTCCACGTGCTTAGCCGTCACAGGTACCCCCCAGCTTTTTAGTGAAAAAAGAGGTCATTGCTGAGGAAGTCAAAAGTGCGCCGAATGATGCCGAAAATTCTGTTGGGCTTTTGCAGTACTTTTTGCTGCATGTTCCTTGAAAACATAACTTCTTGTCGACGTAGACGCCAAGGTCTTTCTCATGTTCATGCTCCTCCAACACTGTTGTGCCCTGTGTTCCATCTTGCATGGTGTATTCCACCTCTGACCTTTTGCTACCAAGTTTCAGGAGGCTGTATTTTTGCGGGTGGAAAACGAAAATAACCAGTCCTGCGACTACTTCTGGAGCTTGTCGAGGTCAGCCTGCAAGGCAGTCGTGGGCTCCTGGGATGTCACTGCAGGTGTACAACTTTGTGTCATCTGCAAAACAGTTTCACTTCACTAGCGCAGATATTCGGCAGGTCGTTGATGTAGACGACAAATAACATCAGGCCAACGACACTCCCCTGTGGAATCCCGCTCGTCACTGGCGCTAGTTGTGCTTTTGCTCCATTCACGACTACACTCTGCTGCCCTGTCTGCTAAATATGCCTGGATCCAGTCGAGGACCTTGCCTTGGATGCTGTACACTGCAAGCTTCATCAGGAGGCTTCAGTGGGCACGGAGTCGAATGCCTTCATGAAGTTCACGTATGTAATGTCGAGACTGCCTCCTGCATCGAGAATCTCTGTCCAGGCATCCATAGCATCCAATAGCTGTGTAACGCAGTATCTCCCATGCACGAATCCGTGCTGCTGCTTGCTGATGAGTTCATTTTCATCCAAGTGCATGATGACCCTTTCTCTGATCAGTTTTTCCATCACCTTACAGAGCATGCATGTGAGGCTAACCGGCCTGTAGTTACATGGTTGTAGGCGGCTTCCCTTTTGAAGATAGGTGAAACGGTTGCTTTTCCCCAATCCTGTGGTACTTGTCCACCTTCAAGAGACTTGCGGAAGAGTAGCGTAACTGGGTGGGTCAATATGTCAGCAGCCTTAGACAGAACGAGGGGGTTGGTGCCGTCTGGTCCTGTAGCCTTGTATGTCTTTAGGGTCTGAAGCAGTCTCAGAACTTTCTTTTCTGAAATCTCAAAGTCCTCCAAGGTCGTGCTGTACTCAGCAGTTGGTGGGTCGCGGAGGGGGCCATCATCTTTATGAGTGAACACACTGTGGAAGAAATCATTCAGCAGCTCTGCTTTTTCTTGATCTGATGTTGTTTTACTGCCGTCTTCCTTTTTCAGGTCTCCTATCCCCGATCGCACTGTCGTTTTACTCTTAACATATGACCAGAATACTTTGGGATTCTTCTTAGCTTCAGTGGCCACTGTGACTCCAAATCTT
>JADBJO010006026.1:123603-128603 GCA_016801955.1 Conus betulinus | reverse complement strand
CCCACTTTTGAGTGTGGTGCTCATATCTAAGTGCCAACACTGCAGGTATTTGTATCTCTCGAGGCTGAAAAAAACAAACAAAACACAAGAAACAAAAAACAGACAAAAAAAAAAAATTAAGAAAAAAAGAAAAAAAAAAAAAAAAAAAAAAAAGAAAAAAATCTAAATAATGTTATTGGAAATGAAAATGAGGCAGGGAACAGTAAACAATAAACAGTAAACAAGTGGGTAGTTTTTGCTTCCATAAGGAAACCTAACACAGAGTAAGTTTTATTCAAGACTGGCACAGCCTTTTAAACTTGAATAAAGTCAGACAAATACGAAGACGAACAATTTAATAGTGGGGGGAAACAAGCGCAGGCCAACAACTAAATTGTCTTCATAGTAATGACTTGGGCAAAACTTTGGACTTAAGGAGGGGGAGTGGGGGGGGGGGGGGGGGGGGGGGGGGGGGCGCAGGAGGTTGAAGATGTAAAAACTGGGAACTTGAAAGTAAGAAAATATATTACAGATATGAAAACTCTTCACTGGCTGCATAAGGGAACCATATCTCCCTTTTAAAGGCAGATATATTTGTATTGCCTGCTCCGAGGCCTTTCATCCGCTGGGTCGGAACTCATCAGGTAGACACGGCTGGTTGTATCTGCGGAGGAACAGGACAACTGTTGAAGTGGATGTGCATGGTGACAGCCGGGATGAACAGCGTGGGGGGGGGGTAATGGCTGTGAGAGGACGTGGTAGATAAGTCAGCAACAATCGGCGGTGAGGGATGCTGCAAAATAATGATGAACGCTTGTGGAAAGCCTTCTGCTACATTTTAGGAACCAGAGTGTGATTGCCAGCTATGGATTTTAAGGCTGGAGAGTTCTTCCTGGACAAAACTTCCAATGTTTTGTTTCGATGTAGTCAAGTACTTCTTTATCTGTGGAGGACCCCCAAAATAAGCCAAAGCGCCATTTGTAGTTGTTATTGCAAATTTTCAGTTGCAAATTTTCAGTATCTTCATTGTTGCATCATTCAATTTTCAGACCAGACTGTTCTGTTCAGATCAAATGCTTCCTTTTTTTCTCTCTTTGATATCTTATAATGTGTTGGCTGCAAAGACTTCAAATGGGCTTTAATCAAGTGTCAGGGTTTTGTACATCAGACTCAGAGGAGCATTTTCAATAGCCTTTCAACGCCAAAGAAACAAACACACTAAGCACACATCTGGGAAGAGGAGAAAGTCCCATCACAGATTCAAAATGCAACAGATCTTCTTGATTTGACGCATCCGAGCAACACTGTTGCTTCGACAATAGTAAATCACAGGCTTTCAGGGGGACTGAACGTAAAAGAGACAAGCCATGAGAATACTTTTCATAGTTTTTTTTTCATAGAGTCTAGCCTCTCACGAAGGCTCTTTTCAGAGCTTTCTACTTCATACGGGTTAAAAAAAAAAAGGCCACATTGTGAAAAGGTCAGATTCTGAAGAAGAAGCACAGAACAATAGTCCATGACATGGTGGTTAAACAATTGACATCTTTACGGTAGGTAAGAGTAAGCCTTGCTGGGAGCGCCAGTCCTTCCACTTGACTTCCCGACCCGATTTTTAAAAAGACGTAATAAAAGACGAAACAAAAAATATTTTAATGTGACAGTAAAAAATGTGTTTAAAAGCCTTAAAGGCCAACAGACACTGCAGAATAGACAGCTAGTGTATCCCTGGACAGTGTGTACAATTCTCACAAACCAGTCGCCAGAAGAACAGAGAAGCCGCAATGTCAGACACGGAACCTAGAAATGGGTGCACAAGGCTTCTTAGAACAAAGACAGGAGAATGGTCCACACAGGCAGAGAAAAAAAACAGATGACAGGTAGAGTGAAACGACAGAAAAGAGGAAGTTACCGACATAGATTTTCAGAAGACAGGAGAGCTACTTGTGCTGAAAGAGTCCCTTAGATCCCAACGAGGACTGGCCCTGAGAAAGACCAGAGCTCAGCGCATCGGGTAGTTCGTCGCACGGACGAGGTGGCGCTCACCGGATAGATACGTTTATCCCCGACTATCTAAGCTCATAAGCTTTCCAGCTGTATTGAAATGCAAATCTGCTCAAAGGTGCACTTTCATGCCTGAGACACCATGGTTTAACTCTGACTGCCACTACATTACAATTAAACACCAATGGGCACAGTGTCGCATATATCGTAGACCATTTGGGCCCAAGGCCTCAACCCATCAAAAAACTGTGAACCAAATCAACGTATACTTTCAAAATAAGCAAATGTCAGTCTTGAAGACACTTCTGCTCCAAGCCGACCTCAGAAGCATCCCACACAAAGTTTGCAAAAATTACGAAGGAAATCAAAGGAAAAAGCAGCAAGCCCCTCCATTGATCACCTGTAACTTGCAGACTCTCTGGTTACCAACAACAAGCTATTGCCAATCTGTTGGTGTCCACTATAGAAGAAAACATCCTCCACAACTTAATCTGCTTAAAAAAAATAAAAAAAAAGAACAGAAAGAAAAGTTTCCCTGTAATTATCCTCTGACAATACTGCAGTCTACAATCTGCCGTTTTCGTGTGACAACTGAACTCAGCTCTGCAATCCTAATTCTAGTTCTAATCCTGGCCTTGATGACATCCATTAACATCTTCTGAAACATCTCCCAGAAAACTGTCTCGATATTCTTCTACGACCATATCTATACAGGGTGCTATCTGCCTTCCTATCAGAAAGCCCCCATCATTCCTATCCCCAAGCCCGGAAAATACTTGCCATGTAGCTCTGACCAGCTGGCTTTACAAATTGATGGAAAAGATTGTCAACTCTCGTGTGATACGAAAGCTGGAAACTGGTAGCCTTTTGGCCGAAGAACGGTGCAGTTTGCCTAATAGGCATAGTATGAAGGTGTTGCCTTGTTTGCTAATGAAGGCGCTACGAGTGGTGGTTTCAAGACAGAATAAAATAGCCAACAGCAGAATGGTAGAGTTGCTAGATGGTGTTGCTAAGCTTCTGTCTGTCAGATTTCTTCATTGTTGTTTATAGTGCTTTCTGTCAGACTCCGTCCAGTGGTTTCTTGAAGTCTATGAAGTCGTTGTCGAATTGCCTCAGGTGCTGGAGATGATTTTTGCTGAGGGTATGTAGATAAAAAATCTTTCCGATGGTTTTTCTGCCTTTGCGGAATCCAGCCTGCCCTTCAGCAATGATGGTATCTGCTAGCAGTTACAATCTGTTCAGATTGATTCTGAGCATGACTTTGCTGGCGTGACTGATCAAGCTTAAAATGCAGTAGTTCTACCAGTGTCAGCGATTTGCTTTCTCGGGAAGGGTGACATGGTATGGGCCACACCCCAATGTGCCAGATTCTGTTGCAGATGGCACTGTATCTCCACCATGTTTCAAGAGTTATGCAGGGAGGTTGCCGATGCCTGTAGTCTTTCCATATTTCAGCGATCTCACTGCAAGTATCGTCTCGTCACGGAGTATTGGAAAGTCATACTCATTTGATGAATTCTGAGTCATTAGCACATTTGGATCTAATATGCTTTGTTGTAGACTTCATATTAATATGCAGTCCACCTTCTAATAATGTCTTCGTCTTGTATGAGTCAGTCGCCGTCTTTGTCCAGAATGGTACTGACTTTACTGAGCTTTCGGCTGGTCAGGTCCCTCATGATCTTAGCAATTTCCTTTGCATTCTTTTAATCTAGTTTTGTTGTTGTTGTTGTTTTGCAGTGTTCTCACACAGTTGTTTGATCCAGCTGTCCGTTGTTTCTCTCGTTTATAGCTCTGCATTTCTTGGACGCGCGGTTTTGTTGAGCGGTTTGAAGGTCCCTCAAGTGTCCTGCATCTCCAGGATGCTGCATGAGATCCATGGGTTTGATTCCCATCCGCTTGTTCCTAGTACCTCTGTAGCTGCATCAGTCATCACTTGGTCAAAATTATTTGTCAGGGCTTTCAGAACTTTGTTCTAAGGTAAATAGTGGGGCCAGTTATACCTTCTGTGGACACTTGGAATTGTTAGCGATATGTCAAGATCTTTCAACGTGTCAAGCTTGAATTGGATTCGGTTGTTCTTCACTTTTTCCTCTTGTTCTTCAAAAACACTTTGAAGTTCATCAGGACAAGGTCTTGACCGCCGCCTGCATCAGCTCCTCAAAGATGAAAGGAAACCCAACACGGACCCCCCACACATGACCAGAAACCTGATCCACATTATCCAAGCCATCTCATGGTCCCAAGCGGTGAGTGTGTGACCTTCTGAGAGCTGTAGTCCTGCGGCGACAAAAAGGATAACACTGATTTTGATCATCACGGGAAAAAGCATGTAGGTGTGTGGAAGGAAGGGGAGGAGAGGGTGAAAAAGGAATGTTTGTTTGATGTTCATGAACCTATGCGTGCATACTCTATCTCATTGATCCGTTTTTAAAGCATAGTCTGATCAGTTTGAACACTTACGGTGATGTCTTTCCGTCGCCCTCAGCTCTCAGAACTGCCGCTGATTCACGCTGGCACGAGCTTGTCTGGCTCTCTGGCCAGTCACATGGAATACAGCGTCATTTATTCCTCGCGAACATCGTTCGCAACTCTGTGCCAAGCAACTGATACGATGTAACAACGGTTTACAGCATTAAACGAAAAAGCCGCTCTTTCATCTCTGCAGCTGTCGTTGCGTACTCATGACTTTCTCTCCCGCACCCCCCCTCCCCCCCCTCTCTCTCTGTCTGTCTGTCTGTCTGTCACTCTCTCCTCTCTCTCTCTCTCTCTCTCTCTGAGTGAATGAGTGTGTGGTGTGTGTGTGTGTGTGTGTGTGTGTGTGTGTGTGTGTGTGTGTGTGTGTGTGTGTGTGTGTGTGTGTGTGTGTGTGTGTGTGTGTGTGTGTGTGTGTGTGTGTGGGGTGTGTGTTGTGTGTGTGTGTGAGTGTTGGTGTGTGTGTGTGTGAGAGAGAGAGAGAGAGAGAGAGGAGAGAGAGAGAGAGAGAGAGAGAGAGAGAGAGAGAGAGAGAGAGAGAGAGA
>JADBJO010006026.1:116103-118603 GCA_016801955.1 Conus betulinus | reverse complement strand
TCCAAGGAAGATTCCAATACAGAGTTTGAGTGGTGGACAATAAATCCTGCTTGAACACAGCTAAATGCCCTGAATATTGGCAACGCAACCTTCTGTGTATTGCCATACAACGAGTCATAGCAGAAGGACGTGGCGATGTGTCCTCCCATTCTAGGTGATGCAAAAAGCAGTATCAAAAGCTTAGTGAAGTTCTGAATTGTAAGCGCTTGCCCACTGAAAGAGTATCGAACTTCCATGTCTGTCCTTTCCATTTAAATCTCAGTCATTTTCTGTGCTGGTGATGAATTGGGACAACATAATAAGCGTGCTTAAGGTCACCTGAAACCATGAAGCAATTGTTGTTTAGTAAACTCACTGCTGTATTTACTGTAACCATGCTGCAACGATGGTCAGTACGGTTTTTTTTTTATTCACTCTTTTTTTCAGCTTCAGTATCATAACGTTCCATTGGTCTTGTTTCTCGTAAAAGCTGGGAGGGAATCTCCTGTTAGTGGAGATTACATGGAGAGGTCATCTTACAGCATGCAGCTGGGCTACCACTGTCACTCCCACCCCTAGTCATGCTGTCTGCCTCACTGAAAGGGAAGATAGATCAAGGACATCACGCGCAAGATTTAATTTTCCCGCCTGTGACGATCTCAGACTTTCAGGATCACAAGTCAGTTCTTTCCACGCCTCTTGAAAAAAAAAATCATTCTACCAGCTTCGAATTCCAATATTCGTTTTCCAGTGAAAGAGTGGTAGTAGGCAGAGACGATTGGAATTAGTTCACCTTTTAATCTGCTGTGTCAAAGTGCGACACTGGGGGCGACTCTGGTGGTCTTTGCTGCCAGACTGAAGTAGTGTCTGGTCTAAGCCTGCTTGTAACTCTGCTCATGACTGGGGCAGCTGGTCTGTTTAACTGACCTAAAAAAAAAAAACCTTCTTTGCTTTCTGTGGGCTACGTTTGCAACAATCAGCTAACAGACTCTCACGACCTCAATGACAATTAGCGCGGCCTTGACAAGGGCTCGCTGTGAGTGGACAGTCTTCAAGTCAGAGCGCCAGGTGTATGCTGGGAGTTGGCACCAGGTTTCTGGGTTAGGCGTAACTTGAGGTGCCAGACAAGATGCTGGACGTTTTCTGGCCTCCATGCACTATTGTAAGTTTTCGTCTCCAGGTTTGCTTGAGAATCTGTCATTGTAAATTTGGCAAGATCACTGAAATTTTCTCTTTACTGCTAATCTTCACTGAAGTCACGCTTGATGTCTTTTGAGTAGTTTTTTTCCCTCGTTTCTTGGGGAAGTGAGAGACTCACTTAATTTTTGTTTCTTCAAGCTCTCCCTCCCTGTGAATGCTGAGTGCTTCCTCCTCGAGAGAGTTGTGTTGCTCGGTTCGTGTTTTCTTCAGATAGTTCGTCCCTTTTGTGTCGAAGTTTCCGATTCTCTTTTTCCTTGACCTTTTCAAATTGCTAGTGCCATTTAGCATCCTTTTTTTTTTTTTTTTTTTCAAAAGTTGTCGAATGACGTCTGTACCAAACCCCACTTTGTTCAGTCTACCCTGAGATAAATCAGATTCAATCCCAAGTTCTCTTCCTGTCATAAAATAGACCATATCTGATAGAAATGAAACAGATCAAGACAAATAAATTTGTAGTGTCGAACACAAAAACAACTAACATGGACACAGTTTAGATCTAGGTTATAGCAAGCCAATTCAAATAGTGATGGTTTCTTTTTAGCAAATATCATATATTCAAGGTTGTTGAACTGCAGGGACATTAACCGAATCAGTGAATAAGGAAAAAAGGATGCCACAAAAAGGCTCATGATGCTGAATTCGGCTGGGATCTTGATGTGAGTCTAATCTATGCTATGATATTCTGATTGAAAATAAGAAGAAAAGAAATTCTGTATTACTTAGTTTCTGCTCTGTTCTACATACACTGAGAACTGAAGAAACATGTATTTCTTCATTGCAGTTATATGCCAGAATGGCTGCTTATAGAGATGGGGTTTAACATTTTGCATTTCACCTAATTACCGTCTGGCCAATGACAGACGAGAAGTAAACAGCAATATTGCACCAATACTTTGTATATCTACAAGTGCCATTTTGAAACAATTTGCCAGGTTTAACTGGTGAAAATATGTCAAAACTAAGTAAGTGGTCCTAGATTTAAAACGTGTGACCCTGTTTGTGTTTGATTTGAAAAGTAGAACTAAGAAAAAAAAAAAAAAAAAAAACCGCCGTTATGAAGATAAGGTATGACAGCTGGATCTTGAACGTAAAATACAAAACACTAAAAAGTACTTTGTTTGTAAAAGATCCTTTCAAGAAAAAGAGAACACGGCGATCTGACTCAAAGATCCTTCTTCAAAGTCTTCAAAGGCCGTTATGGTCAGAGATGGATAAGACAGTACGGGACTGTGATTGGTCATAAGAAACATTCCCTGTTCAGTAGCCCAATGAAATGGTGAGAGTTCTGAAAAACACCTGCAAAGAAAACGTGTGGCAGGTG
>JADBJO010006026.1:83603-98603 GCA_016801955.1 Conus betulinus | reverse complement strand
AGAGAGAGAGGGGAGAGAGAGAGAGAGAGGGGGAGAGAGAGAGAGAGAGAGAGAGAGAGAGAGAGAGAGACAGAGAGAGGCAGACAGACAGTCAGTGAGATAGAAAGACATGCAGACAAAGACGGACGGACAAACAGACAGACAGACAGACAGACAGACAGACAGACGGACAGAGACAAAGATGGACGAACAGACAGACAGAAAGACGGACAAACAGAATAGGGGACCCATCTCCAATCCTGTAAAGTAGGATAGAATTCGGGAGAGAGAGAGAGAGAGAGAGAGAGAGAGAGAGAGAGAGAGAGAGAGAGAGAGAGAGAGAGAGATCAATGCATACACACACACACACACACTCACACACACGTACACACGCATGCACACACACACACACACACACACACACACACACATACACACACACGCACACACACACACACACGCACACACACACACACACGCACGCACGCACGCACGCACGTACGCACGCACGCACGCACACACACACACACACGCACGCACGCACGCGCACGCACGCACGCACGCACGCACACACACGCACGCACACACACACACACACACACACACACACACACACACACACACACACACACACATCGATTCCAGAGTTCCCCACAGTTCCAATGATGCCTCCTTGGGAACACTTGAGTGGAAATTTTGATTATGAGTATACAGTCTCAAAAAAAAAAAGAAAATATTAACATTCTAGTGAACGATGTGAAAGAACACCTAGAAAATTCTTATCCTAATCACCTTAAAATCTATACTGATGGTTCAGTTATGGACAGCTGATAGCGGTTCTGGTTTCGTTATTCCAAGTCTGAATATACGAAAACATTTTCATCTCGGAAAGGGATTTTCAATATTCACTGCAGAACTGTATGCTATACTGATGGCTTTATTTTGTGTATATAGTACTCCAATATCCTTTTTTTTTGTGCTGTTTTGTGTTGATTCCAAGTCTGTTTTGCAATCACTACAAACGTGGGATTGTAAGGCCAGGAAAGATTTACTATATGAAATAAGGTACATGATACACTGTATTATGTCTCAGGGTATATTCGTAGACTTCTGATGGATTCCTTCACATTGTGGTCTCAGAGGGAATGAAATAGCAGATAATCTAGCTAAAACTTGGGTGCACAAAACTGTTCAGAATGTGTGCTAAATTTGCCATTACATCCTTCCAAGTGTGAAATACTATTCAACCTGGAACACTACGGTTACAAAACCTTTTTCTGTAACAAAATGCTACACACTGCCTAGCTGCTCACGCCATCTGGCTAAGATTATCACAAAATTAGGGCTGGACGCATGGAAGACCAAATTTTCTCCTGAAGTTGTGTGTGTCTGTGGAAAATTCATCTCTGTGCATCACCTTCTATTAGATTTCCAGTTTTAACTAAAATGTGTAAGGCGAAAGGTGTCAATCTTGACAAATATGAAAATGAGAGTCAAGTTCTGTCTGACTCATACATAATTGAGTTTGCCGCCACTTTAGCCAGTTCTGATGTAGCTAGACTATTATGAGGGTCCTTAACTGACATGCTGTTTTCCTTTTCATAAGTGTATGCAGATGTATGTGTTGAAATGGCTTAAGTGATTTTTTTTTTTCGTCTAATATCATCCACCAGATGGAAAGACGTAAGTAGTAGAAAGAAACTCGTGGAGAGCGTGGCAGCAGAGAGTCTTCATGACTCCGGATGTTCCTCTGCTGCCCTTTTTTCCGCATCTTGGGACGAGCCACGGCTGGGATTCGAACCCGTGCCCCTCTGGACATGCTCATTTCCACTTAATGACTCGCGCACTAACCACTGAGCCACTGGGACACCTGATATTTGTAGGAAAGTTAAGCCTTATGAAGTTCACTTTTGTTCCTCCTTTGACCAGATCCAGCTTGAACACCTCTCTGCTGCTTCTGCCATTGCTTTCAGGGCTCTGGTTTTTTTTCCCTCCCTGCAACTGAGAGCTGTTTCATGAGGCTGTATGCAGACGTTCCTACAAACCCCCTAGCTCCAATTTCTGCAGTGAGGACTTTGACCTGATAGCCTTCTCTCCTCAGGCTGTTTGCAGATCAGCATACTTTCAGTCTGTGTAGATTTGAGCTGCCTCCATTCTGTTCTCATATGGCACCGTGAGCTCGATCATGATCAGCTGCTTGGTTGACTGAGAGTGGACTACTATGTCTGGTCTCATGCCACTCTTGCTGATGATCTCTGGGTAACTCTTCCATTCTGGGAGGTCTGCAGTGCACTCCCAGTCATCTGCCCCATCCAGCAGACTCTGCCTGCATGTTCTGAGTGGCACTGTTGTCTTGGCCATGATTCGCTGCCTCCTGCCGTGAAGAATGTTGCGGGTGCTTTTGGAGTCCTGATTTTCCCTTTTGTGGTGTTGGTACTAGCCCAGACTACTTGTACAATCTCTTTGAGCACTTGGTTGTGCCTCATGTGTACCTTCCTTGAGCCAGGGCTACTTTTACATGAGCTTAGGACATGCTCCACTGTTTTTTTTCATGGCAGAGAGGGGGGCATGAAGGATCGTCTGTTTTTCCCCACTTCACCAGGTTTGCATTTGAAGGCAGAAGGTCAAGGTCATATGCAGATCTGAGAATGAAGCTGATCCTGAGAGGGGCCATGTGCCAAATGTCATTCAAGTGAGACTTCTTTGGAGTGCATTCTCCCACGTTGTCCATTGCCCTTGCTGGCTCTGCTGGACTGCTTTTTGGAGTCTTTTTGGTCTTCTTCTTTTTTTCTCATCTCCTGAATCATCATGTCTCGTTTGGCTTTTCCTTTGGCCTTTGACCACCATTCAGTTTTGGTCATCCCCAGTCCTTGTCTGTTGGTCTGTGTGTGTCCAATTATTTCTCTGATCTTGAGACTTTCTTTTGCAGAATCCATCGCCTCTTGAACTTTCCATTTTCTGCCTGTCTTCAGCTGGGGCTAATTGCTTCTACCACCTTGTCGCCTGAGTCCTCCAGCATGCTTTGAAGTCTGATCTTCCCTGCTTTGTATTCCTCCAGGATGGATTTCAGTGGTAGTTTCAGCTTTGTTGGCGACAGTACAGGGCTATGTCAGTCAGACAGGGTGGGACACCAAGCCATTTCCTTGTGAACTTGTTGATTCTGGATTCCATTGCCTCCACTATGCTGGTGCAAATGTCATATATCATCAGAGGCCATAGGAGCTTTGGTATCAGCATGAACTGCAGACACCAAACCTTGTATTTGCCAGGGAGCCCACACTGGTCAATGGTCTCCAAGCCTTCTTCCGACGTCTGTTTAGTTTCTTTTGCTCTTTGTGTGTCTTTCAGCGTATCATCATACCACCTTCCAAGGCTCTTGACTGGCTCTTCTGTAACTGTTGGAATGGCCTGGTTGGCAACACTGAAGACCACAGATTCGGCCACTTTTCCTTTCCTCAGTGAGAGACTCCGTGATTTCTTTGGCTTGAACTTCATTCTGGATGAGGCAACTATGTCATCCAGCCTCTCCAGCACATGACGTGTCTCGTCTTCTCTGGATGAAAAATCACTGTAGTGTCATCCATGAAGGCCTTGAGAGGGGG
Source organism: Conus betulinus (assembly GCA_016801955.1). NCBI lineage: Eukaryota > Metazoa > Mollusca > Gastropoda > Neogastropoda > Conidae > Conus > Conus betulinus. The sequence goes on along the minus strand of JADBJO010006026.1, from coordinate 95,022 downwards.
CATCTTGTATCCATCGCCAAGGTCTGTTTGTCTTGCGTTGCTTGTTGCTGCTTTCAAGATGACTTCCATTGCCAACACGAACAGTATTGGGGAAATTGCACAGCCCATTGCAATGCCCACTTCCAAGTTGATCCAATCTGTTGTGTATTCCTTGGTAGAGAAGCGCATTGAGAAGCCATTGAAGTACTTCTTGAGCATGTCGCAGATGTTCTTTGGCACATGGTACATCTCAAGAGCCAACTGTATCATCTCATTAGGTACAGATCCATATGCATTCGCCAGATCAAGCCACACTACTTCCAGGTCCCTCTTTTCTGTTTTTGCTCTTTGGATTGCGTCCCAGATCATTGTGGCGTGTTCTACACAGCCAGCCACGCCTGGAATGCCACCTTTCTGGACTGACACATCCAAGTACTTGTTTTCCATGAGGTACCTCGTCAGCCTTGCTGCCATGACAGAGAAGAAGATTTTCCCTTCGACGTTCAGTAGTGATATTGGCCTGAACTGGCTGATGTCACTTGAGTTTTGCTCTTTGGGGATGTACACACCATCTGCCGTCATCCACTGGCCGCTGATCTTCTGGTTTCTCCAAGCTGATCGCAGCAGCCTGTGGAGCCACTCCAGCACCTTGGGACATTTCTTGTACAGCTGGTAAGGTACTCCGTTTGGCCCTGGTGATGATTTGGCTCTGGCTTTGTTGACCACCTTCTTGATTTCCGCTAACGTTGGAGGCTTGTCATTGAACTGTTCCTCAGGGATGGTTGGCCACCCAGACCTTGAATGTCGAGTGGTGCTTTGCTCTGTGAGTCAGAGTATGTTTTCCTCAGATGCTGCTCAAGAACTCCTTTGTCCACACTTAGGGTCCCAGATTTTGGCTGCTCAAACAGAGTTCTGGCAAACTGGAAGGGGGTCTCTGAAGAAGCGCGCTCTTGTGTCTTCTTCTTTTTGCTCTTCCTCTTCCTCGCAGATTCCGCTTTGCTGAGGGCGCTGTGTTTCGCTTTCAGGTCTTCCCAGAGTTTTTCCAAGCCTTGTTTTTCAGCTGGCAGTGCAGTCTTCATTTGCTTCTTGAGGTTTTTCTTTTGGACCCTGATCTTGTCCATCTCTTTTTGGCGTCTGGATTTCTTTGGAGGTGTTTTCTCTTTGGGTAGTTTTGCTCCATAGGCGTCTCTACATGTGGCATACACAATGTCCCCATATGTGGCTAGTTTGTGTTCCAGGGGGCTTTTCTTTTCCCTATCAGTGCATCGAGTCTTTGGACGATTTTTGCATCCAGTTTCTCCCAATCCTTAGTTTCGTTTGCTCGTGGCAGGTTGAGTTTCAGGCGCCTGGCATCGAGGGCCTGTGCAAATTCCTCATCCGGATCAACAGCGTGGATGTCCTTGGCACTGTGGTTTAAATCCTGGCCTTGGTCTTCCGACGTCTTATCTGCTGATGCAGTGCGCTGCTGCTCATTCAGATGAGTCTTCACACAGGAGAGAGAGAGAGAGAGAGAGAGAGAGAGAGAGAGAGAGAGAGAGAGAGACAGCGACAGAGACAGAGAGAGAATACCTGACAAAATTAAGGAACTGGTAAAATGCATTGCCCTGTTTTTTTGTAGCCAAGTTGTGTCAGAAGTAGTCAAACGCATGAAATACCAAACTTAAATTTGCACGAGTTACGTTTTCTTTGCTTCAAACAAATCAATTGTCACGGATTCAGTTAGTTTCTGCGAGCTTACGGTGAATTCGGCGAGGTTTGGAAATTCGTAGGAATTTTCAGCGAGTGAATTTCGGTGAATTGTGGTGATCTTTGATACAAAGGGGGATGGAGGAAACACATTTATCTCACAAGGTAACATTATTGAAACAATTCATTTGTTCCTAGGGAAGAAGGTTAACTCAAAGTTTCTCGCTCTCTCATGGGTTTTTTTTTTTTTTACGAAAGCACTATGGCAATTCAGTTACGGTAAAGACTAATGTTCAATAAATAGTAAAGAACGTGAGTGCACATAAATTCATTTTCAATAAAGTGATTTTATTTCTCACAGAAAAACAAGTTTCTTAATGGAGGTAGGAAGTACATGTTAGAATAACGATCAAAAGTGAAGTACTCACTCTCACAATCTGACTGTCTTTCTTCCTTCCAAGAACCGAGCACAAAGACTGACCTCGCCTGTGGAAGCTGTACTGGGCTTTGCTGGGGGTTTACACGGAGACTAACGTATTCTTTCCCGGCTGATTACCCGCACGGTTGATAACATGCGTGTGACCTGGATTCCTACCTGGATTCCTACGGTACTTAATGCCACGCTACATTCACGAAGATAACATGTAAACTGCGGTCAGGCGTTGCGAATCTGCGATCTTAGATTCTATTGGCGGCCAGCATAAGAACTGCTGATTATACAGGCCATCTCAACATGTCGTCCTTGTGTAGGGGCAGGTTCCAAAAAGGTCCTTGACTCCACTGTCGACCCTTCTTGGTTTTCCTCTGAACTGAATGTAGCTGATGGAATGTGCCCCGTTCAGTCTCGTACACTCACGGGCGACAGATTTCTTCTTTCTTTCTGTTCGTGGTTGGTTTTATGAAGTGTGTTTGGGAGAGTAAGGTTGAGGCTGTGCGTATCTGCTCGATCACTTGCGCACTGCACGTGCGTGTATTTCAGCGTTCATGTGCGTCTGAGAGAGAGAGAGAGAGAGAGAGAGAGAGAGAGAGTAGTACTTCTTTTTGAGAATGGTGAAGACGGGTGTTTTGTATGGGTAGGGGTCGGAAAAAAAACTGACAAAGAAGATGAGAAGGTAGAATGTGCTTCAACCATAATTATTTCATCAGGCTCAGTGTAAATCTTGGGATGAAACAGAGTTGGACTTGAACTGTTCATCACAATACAGTTATGAAAACTGAATTTGATATTTCAAAGTCTGAGTGGTGTTTTTATTGAATTTGGAGGGATATGCATTGTGTTTTGTTCTGTAATCTGTTTGTCTGTATCTGTGGCGGTAACTATTCCCTTTTCTTTGTAAATTTTGCTTCATTTTCCGCCCTCAGTCACTTCGTTTTGAAACTAATTTTGAAAGGATATGTAATGCTGAACAATTAAGTAGTGGGGAAAACAAGTGCAGGTTAACAATTCTTCCATCATTATAGTAATGACTTGGCAAAGATTTGAAATTGAGAGGGAAAAAAAATGAAGGGATATGTTTTCCATCGCCCATATCTGGAAGTAAGGAATTCTTCCTTTGCACAAAGGGGAGTATGTCGAATGTTATGAGCTGTAAACATGTTCATCATTGATAAAGGAATATTCATGGAACGTGTAGTTGCTTGGATGAGCGGAATAACACCTGATAGTCATCTGAGCATACCAGTGAAAACGGTTATCGTGAACTTGTTTTTACAAATGGCAACCAATAGATGAGCAAGTTTTGGCCAGTTGAATTCTAAAGTATCAGAGACAGTAAAAATTCAGTCGAATTTCAGAATAAAAGAATATAGGATTCGAGCCTTGCCATTGAACAATGCTTGAAAGACCCAATGTTGCATACGTGTGTGTGTGTGTGTGTGTGTGTGTGTGTGTGTGTGTGTGTGTGTGTGTGTGTGTGTGTGTGTGTGTGTGTTGTCAGTGCAACTTTGAGTTAATCTGACAATAAACTGGTTTCAGTCAGTGTGTGTGTGTGTGTGTGTGTGTGTGTGTGTGTGTGTGTGTGTGTGTGTGTGTGTGTGTGTGTGTGTGTGTGTGTGTGCGTGTGCGCGCGCGGCGTGTGTGTGTGTGTGTGTGTGTGTGTGTGTGTGTGTGTGTGTGTGTGTGTGTGTGTGTGTGTGTGTTGAGAGGCAAGGTTTGTGCCTTAGAATGTTGGTTGCATTTACCCCAAGGGTCTCACCACACCAGCTGCTGTAGTGGCAACGTCATTCCTTTCAGCAAAGATTCCGAGGGCTCTCCTTCCGGTCAGGGGGCGTTACTCTTTGGGGTACATGGGGAAAAATGGCTGATCAAAATAAGAAAAAGAAACATTTTCTGCTGGCAACGGCTTTATGTGCCTTGTTCGTCTGAAAAATGAATTGGGTTTAAAACTAAAGATGCTGAACAAGAAACCAGACTGTATTTAAGCGCCGTCTTAGTTTTCCATCTTTGTCTCTTTTATTTCCGAACATTGATATACGAGTCGGACTATGTGATGCGTTGAATTCTGTAAATGTTTTCATGATGATGATGATGATGATCATCATCATCATCATCATTATCATTTGTTATCAACAACAGCGATAATAATGAAAATAATAATGATAATAATAGTAACCGCAATAACAACAATAATAATATCAATAATAATGACAATAAGAAGAAGAAGAAGAACAGTTTATATAGTGTCCATCCGAACAACATAGGCTACTAGGTGCTTCGCAGGTACACACACACACACACACACACACACACACACACACGCGCGCGCGCGCACGCACGCACGCACACACATACATATACACACACACACTACACACATACACACACAGAGAGACTCACACACACACACACACACACACACACACACACACACACACACACACACATACAGGAGAGAGAGAGAGAGAGAAGAGAGAGAGAGAGAGAGAGAGAGAGAGAGAGAGAGAGAGAGAGAGAGAGAGAGAGAGAGAGAGAGAGTCAGCAGTTATCGCTGATACACTCACCTATGCTTATAATCTGTGCATTGAAAAAGAATATTTCCCCATAAAATTTAAACAGGTCAAAGCGATATATTTGCTCAAGAATTGAGATTCTGCCAATCACTTTAACTATAGACCCGTCTCAATTCTTTCCCTTTCGTCAAAAAACCATTGAAAGACATGTTCCAATACATTTAAATTCTTATCTGAAGTATTATGATCTAATCCATTACAATTAATCAGTTTTCGACAGAATCACTCTTGCCATTCATCTCTTATACAGCTTGTAGATAAATGTCTCTCTAATATAAACAATAATGAATTTACTGGAATGCTTTTGTTGATTTTGCTAAAGCTTTTGACGTTATCAGCCATTCACATCTAATTAAAAGAAAAAAAGCTTACACATTACAAACTATCAAGTATGGCTATAGAGTTTGATCAGATCTTTTCTTACTGATCGCCAACAACTTGTTAAAATTAGTTTTACAGGTCTGAGTCACTTCCTTTGAAATTTAATGTTCCTCAAGGATCTGTTTTAGGACCCCTTTTATTTTCTATCTACATAAATTATTTGCCTTTATACATAAAATGCGGTTGCGAAATGTTTGCTGACGACAGTTCACTACAATCAAATAGTGCTAATCATTCCATTCTAGTAAATACCCTTCAGAGCTATATATATATATAGATTATTTATATGGACAGAAATGAACCATATGGTCCTCAATGCAGATAGAGCTAAATGCATGTTTGTGACCACACGTAAAAAATGATAGAAAATGAGTTCCCCGTTTGCACCATTATACGTCAAAGACCAAAAGATCGAGCTGATAACATCTCATAAAATATCAAGGGGTATTATTGACAATAACTTATCACGGTATGATCACATTGCTAATCTTGGAAAACGTATACCCAAAAGAAGTTATCAACTTACAAAAACATTTTCTTCATCTTCAAACCAGGAAAGTATTCTTTCACGCACACATTCTATCTCTCTTCTTAACTATGCGTCCACCTTATGGGATAATTCTAGTAAAACTAACTTGAAACGAATAAGTCGCCTACATAAAACAGCTACAAAGATAATACACCTGAAATCTACTACTTTGAGAGGGAGTGATTACAAAACATTAATAAAGTCTACCGTTTAAAGATAGATTCCTCTTCAACAAATGTTTATGTTTGTACAATGTAGTGAATGGAATAGCTCCTAAGAAAATCATCCAAAACTTTGTCATCAATGACAATAGACACTCACACAAGCTTTCCTTTCCCTGACCCTGCAACAATATCTACAAATCAAGTTTGACATATTCTGAAGGAACGGTATGGAACAATTTGGCATCTTCTTTAAAATCATGTCCTTCGAAAGTAACATTTAAAAGAGCTCTTAAAAGGAATTTGATGGAAAAAGTATCAAACGCTTAATGCTTATTCTATTGCCGAATCTCTCTCTCTCTCTCTCTCTCTCTCTCTCTCTCTCTCTCTCTCTCTCTTAAATAATGTGCTATGTAATGCTAATTAAAATAAATAATTTGTACAATCATTTTGATAGCATTATGATCCTTTGAATGTGTTAATTACTTCAACATTTTTTTTCTTCATAATGTGTTGATGTATGATTTTGTTTGTTGGTTTGTTCAGTGATTATTTTTGTGAGGGCAGGATGAAAAAGCTGTAAAGCTTATTCTTTAACCATGAATAAAGATAATTTTGACTTGACTTGACTTGACCTAACTTGACTTCACTTCACTCACTCACACACACACACACACACACACACACACACACACACACACACTGTACGTGCGTGGTTTTGCGTTCGTGAGTACATGCGCGCGCGCGCGCGCACACACACACACACACACACACACACACACACACACACACACCTCTTTTACGCAAGTCAACATCTCATTCTTACACAAGGAAATGTGTGCCAAGTGACATGCAACAGGTTTGCAAAGTTTCAGGTGGTATTCTGCATAATTATGGCGTTTGAACAGAAAAGTTTTCAAGCGCCGACTTGAGAGAGAGAGAGAGAGAGAGAGAGAAAGGAAAAACGGCATGACGTAGATGTCAAAGTAATGAGTTCCAGAATGTCGCCGCAGGAAATGAGAATGCCCCAGAATCTTGCTGTTCTAGGTTGTAGGAGGTTATTCCAAATACTGGATCATTAGAGGGAGAAGGGAGAGAATGGGCGGCAGTGTATGATTCAAAGTGGTCAGAAAAATAGACAGGTGCTTCTTCGCAGTAGTAGCAAGAGACATGGGAATACATTTGTTGGCAGTGCCCCTGCAACAGATGCGACAGTGGTCATCAGCCATCTGGCCTTAAAATCCAATGTAGCTGTATGGCACGGCGGCGAATTTTATGAGTGTGTGTGAACGCGAGAAGAGGATCAAAGGGAGATAATTAACAAACTGAGACGTGTGCTAATTCGGTTGCAGGTTTGAAGGAAAAAACAAAAGCAAAAACAAAACCATGCGTGTTCTTTCGAATAGCACATCCTCTGACGAACAGAACGTCCTGTATTCAAGTATGCACTAATGCCGTTCATTAATATCATGCTGTGTGTCGTGGACGTTTCGATAGGCATCAAACTATATGCTCGGATTTCAATAATAACGCTATGAGCCTTGTTGAACCTATTCTATTTTGGGCACTGCGGAAATGTTGATGACTAGTTTCATGCGTGTTCAGTGTTCTGCACATTTTTGCTGCTGTATTCATAGTTGCACCGGGCACAACTTCTCAATATATGAAAAAATAAAGTTTAATTCATTTTATCATGTCTAATTTTATCCTGAATTCGTGGATATTGAAGCTGAATGTCCTTGAGTGCTGAAGTACGTAGCCTATAGACTTGGTCCAGAAGGATGCACCAGGGGAAGTGTGCCTGACACGATAAGGGAAGGTCTTCTAAAGCAGTTTGGTCCTAAACAGGGAAGGAGGAAAAATAACCATGAGATCTGTGTTTGAAGCCATAGCTGATGGGGGAATCGTGTGTCAGAGGAAGAATGGTTTCAGTGTCAACATCATCGCCATCATGATCAGCATTATCGCCGTCATCATCATCGTCATCATCATCATCATCATCATCATCATCATCATTGTCATCATTGTCATCATCAGATCTTGATGATGATGATGAAGAAGATGATGATGATGATGATGATGATGATGATGATGATGATGATGATGACATTACAAACTGAACATTTTGGAGCAATAACAATACTTTCTGGACATTTCTAGAGCCATTTCCAAAATATAGAAGAGCTTTACAATTAAACAAGAGAGAGAGAGAGAGAGAGAGAGAGAGAGAGAGAGAGAGAGAGAGAGAGAGAGAGAGAGAGATCTTTTATTGTAGCCCATCGATCACACGGCCCTTTCAGGGCTTGTTGTGGGTATAAGATGAAGAGAAGGGGTGTGACTGGAAATCCTCTCAGACAAATCTGCAAGCGCCAGGTCCTTTCATGACGTTACAGCAAATGCATACACTTTCTATTCCATTCTTTCTTGGACCGTCAACCAATGAAGTTCCATCATGAATGAAGTGTCAGGTTCGTGGTGCGGTGCATTGGAAGTGCTGCTGAAGTGCCAACTTTGTGCTGTGGTCAGAGTATGGAGAATCGGAGCAGCCAGAGAGGAATGACTCACAGTCATCGAGATAGGAGATGGTCAAAGTTTCTGCAGCATGTTACAATAAAAACAATTCTAAACGAAAAAAAAATCCGTTTCAACTCAAGACAATAAACCCATACAGACCCATATTATGTTGTTTCATGAAAGAAAAGGAAAAAAAAAACTTAATAAAGCAGGTATTTTTCGTGCTGTCAGAAAAGAAGACATCAACAGTGCCAATGATGACGGAGGAATGTAGAAACCGCTTTGCAACACCAGATTCATAGAACAAGACTAACTCAATCTCCTCACCATCAAGCATCAGCATGTTGTCACTCTTCGTATCACAGGCCAAGCCAAAATAGAAAGAAGCCGGCCCAAATCATGTACAAAGTAACGCTGATTCAATACGTAGCTAGAAAATGACGGTTGGATTTTCGACAAATACGTCTTCTTGAAGTTGCGGAAAATAACGGACATGAAAATCCAGAAAAAACAGTCGTTTACGCTTGGGCGTCAGTGGGATTTTCCGGTCGTTCCAAACCTTTTCCTGCAATCGGCTATGTGTGTGGATAACTGTTTTCAGCAGTTTTTTTTTTTCATTCTTTTATTTATGACGTTTAAAAGAAAAGTGTGAACGTGTCCTCGTCTTCACAGTATCACGTTTTCTATCTGTCATGGTGTGTTCACGGTTCATGATGTAACCATTTTTTCCCATTTCTTTTTCATCAACGATTAAGCTAGTTTACCGATAGTAAGAAATTGGAATCGTGCTTTTCTATGAAATTTGATTCAGTACACTATTACAAACGGCACAAATAATGATTCAGTGTTTTTTATTTATTGTATGCTTGGTTTGAATCCTCACGAGAGTATCTGCCTCGTGGTTTAAGATAAAAGGCATGGTTCTTATCACGGGTATCCTGACGTTGTCAAGAAAACACACAGCCAGATACACCCCCCCCCCCCCCCCCCCCCCCCCCCCCCCCCCAGAGACACATAGACAATGAAACACAGGACACATCTGCAGCGTGAGGCCACTGCAGACGAAAATCTAAACAAATTTGAAAATATATCGATAAAGCACCGCAAAAACAACAACAACAACAACAACAACAACAACAAAAATCCCGCACCATAGACAAAACGAATTACAAGACAAAGCACGACACGTTTTCGACCTCTTAGGTCTTATTCAGGCAAGGTACACCACACTCAGGACAACGAAAAAGGAACGAGCGATCACTTATCTTCATCATCCAATTCGACGCAAGATAGACGTTGAATGTCTCATCTCAATGCCTGCATCACCCTCGTTTGTTTGTTTTACGTTGTGTCTCCAAATCTGTGTGTCCTATCCTGGCGCCGAATTGGAAGAAGAGAAGTGATTGCTCGTTCATTTTCCTTATCCTGAGTGTTGTGTATCTTGCCTAAAGCAGACCTAAGAGGTCGAAACGCGTCATGTTTTGTCTTGTGATTCGTTTGTCTACGGTGGTGTTTTTTTTTTTTTTCGATGCTTTACTAAAAACTTTTCAAATTTACAGGGATACAGACCTCACGTTCAAGGAAAACACGCAACCAGATGGCACGCAGACCTAGAGACCCATATAAAAACGAGGGTTGTACAGGCAATAAGAGACACAATGTAAAACACTCAAACGAGGGTCATACGGGCAATAAGAGACACAATGTAAAAAACACAAACGAGGGTCATACAGACAATAAGAGACACAATGTAAAACACACACAAACAAGGGTCATACAGGCAATAAGAGACACAATGTAAACCACACAAACGAGGGTAATACAGGCAATGAGATAAGACATTCAAACACACGAAGCTAGTCTGCTGGCAGATTACAAAAGGGACTGGATATGGGAAAATGACACAAGGAAGCAAGAAAATGTATTAGTAACAGTGATAGTTATCACAACATTAACAACAACAACAACGACAACAACAACAACAACAACAACAACAACAATAATCATCCTCATCATCATAAAAGGATTTCATGTACCTAAAGGCAAGATTGTTCCAAAAGCAAGCTTTCATGGTAGCGCCAGGATGCTGGGAAATTCCACAGTCTGCATTCTTTTCTTTTCTTTTCTTTTCATTGAGAGAGAGACCGTAACAAACCTTACAGACATGACGGCTAACTAGTCTGCAATGCCCATGAACCAAGTGGCTCCACACTCCTGAAGCAAACGATTAATTCTGTTCACGGTGTCGGGGTAATCAACAATTAGTCGCGAGAGTTTACCGTCGTGACTGCGATTTGAGAGAAAGGCGTGTGTGTGTGTGTGTGTGTGTGTGTGTGTGTGTGTGTGTGTGTGTGTGTGTGTGTGTGTGTGTGTGTGTGTGTGTGTGTGTGTGTGTGTGTGTGTCCACATACACAAGCTCACATGCATTTTTACATATTATGTACACACACCTGCGGACATGCGTGTATGCACTGAGTTGCCCACACAAGGACACATATCACACACACGCATACAAGTGCACACACATATATGCGCGCGCGCGCGTGCACACACACACACATGCACGCGCGCATGCGCTCACGCGCAGACACATGCACACACGCACGTGCGTGTGCACACACATACACACATATACACACAATCATACACACATACAGACACATGCACAAGCATACACACACAGGAACGCACGCACGCACGCGCGCGCCCCCCCCCCCCCCCCCCCCCCCCCCCCCCCCCCCAACCCCACACACACACGCTTGCGCACGCGAACACGTATTACACACAAGCGCACAGATCACACATACACGCATAAAAATGCACGCACGCACGTACGCGCGCGCTCGCACACACACACACACACACACACACACACACACACACGTGCGCGCGCGCGCGCGCGCGCGCGCGCGCTTATGCATAGGCATGCACACACGCACCGCGTACACCGACACACGCTTTTCTGTAATTTCAGCTCACAGTACGTGAGGATACAAGCCCATTTGTGTATGTTAACATATTAATTGATATTTTCACATGTCCACTGTAACTTATGCTGGCATTTGAGTAGGTATCTTGACATTTTCTGTTTGTTGTTCTCTGAAATTGTAGGGCTTCATGTGCCAAAGCTGTTTGGGATATGGCATTTTATGAGGTCGTC
>JADBJO010006026.1:31103-36103 GCA_016801955.1 Conus betulinus | reverse complement strand
TTCAAAGCACAGACAGACACTATGAATAAGATTGAACAGAAGCAGACAAATATGGCAGATACACTGAATAAACTAAGCAAGGGCGTAGCAGAAACAAAACAGGACATACAAGCAAACAAAAACGGCGGTTAGACACATAGGGGCAACACAAGACCATATGTCACGAAGGCTGACCAAAATGGAAGAAGAGCTGGACAGGATCGAAAGTTATTCACGGAGGAACAATGTGAAGTTCTTTGGAATAAAGGAGGTTATCACGGACAGTGGGAAAGAGAACTGCGAGGAGGTGATTAAAGAAATACTTGACCAACACATGACGGACGGACCGTGGGCGGACGACGCGATCGAACGTGCACATCGGTTGGGGAAACCCGATCCATCCTCACAGAGACCCAGACCCTTGATTGTGCGCTTTCTCAGGTGGGGGGATGCGATGAGGGTACTAAGGAACCACGAGGCACGAGAGAGAAGTTGAAGAGGGAGGGAATAAGACTAACACAGGACAGAACAAAAAAGGCAAGCGGAACAGTTAAGAGATTTAAGGTCACAAGGCAAGTCTGGTTATTTTGGGGGGGGGAAAACTATATGTGAGGGAAGAATACAGGCCACGAACGGGATTGAAGGACAGTCAACAAGAACGATATGGACAGCACAGAAGACAAGAGCAATACGGATATGAAAATATCTTCAAAAAACAGATGTGTATGAACGGCCAAGGGACACAGAGAGAAGAAGGAAGTGAAAGTGACAATGGTGCAAGTGGATTCAGAGGTTATGGTGATTGGATGACGAGAGGACGTGAGGAATGGGAGGAAAGAGAGAGAGTGAACCAATGGTGTGAACAATCAAGGGAAAGTAAGCAAAAAAATAAGCAAGAAGGGGAAGAATGGAGGAAAGAGAGAGAGAGAGACAGAAGAAGAGTGACGAATCAGCTATGGATGATGATAAATGGAAAAAAAAAAAAGGAGAGGAAGGAGAGAATGAAGATGGGGGAGATGAAAGTGCGGAAGAAGATGAAAGTGAAAGTGATTTCGATGCACTCCTAAGCAGAACAGACATATCAGATGAAGAGAGAGAAAGAGGACTAGAGGGGGAACAAGAGAGTATGACAGAGAAAACAGTATGAAAGAGGAGTGAGAGAGGAAGAAGAGGGGAGAAAGGAGGAGAGACTAACCAGTGCAAAAGGAAGAGAAAATGTAACAAAAGATGAGAGAGAGAAAGAGGGTGTATCCAGCAAAAGCAAGGCACGGAAAAACACACACTAAAACACTACGGAGGCAAATGTAGGTCAAAGTTCGGACACAGGTCACGAAAACACACCAATAGCATGCGCATACAAGCAATGGGTACACACATCGGGGGGGGGGGGGGGGGGGGGGGGGGGGGGGGGGGGGAGCATGACGACGACAGCACGAACCAACTAGGCAGCATTTGGGACACACAGAGGTCAGGGTCACACACGGACACGGCGTGTGCGGCAGGCAAAGAGGACGAGGCACAGAAAATGACAACACCACGCACGCGACAAGAAGCACACACTAACACAGGGAAAGAACAGGAGGAGGCTAGTTCAAAACACAAAGGCACATCGAAGGGAGTGGAAGATATGCATAAGAAAGACGATATAACACCCACATTAGGCAACAAATCAACAAAACAAGACAATTCACTATAGAAGAAACCATGCAAACACAAAGCATAATAGGCTCCGACAACGAAGAACGGAACAAAACGAACGGTGGGGGTAAAACTAAAACAAAACGGCAGGCTACAGGAAAACAACAATCAAGACCTCAAACAGGAAATACAAAACTAACAAACAAACAAACAACCTGGATACACACGTCTATCAGCGAACACATTCCCAAAACAACAAGAAAGGGACAAGAGAGAAGGGTCAGATAAAGAGGACAGCTGAGGGGCAGGCCAGGGTCACACACAACAGAAAAGGAAGGATAATGATACAGGACAGTCTATGGAGAATGTGAGAATAGTGAAAGGAAATAGTGGGGGGAAAACGAAAACAAGAGTGAGAATGAGAGCATGAGGGAAACAAGAAAGCTATTTTTGGTTGCCGGAATGCGAAGGTCTACTTGAAAAGCTAGCAGATCCAGACTTCTTAGAATATATCACGTCGTTCGACGTGTGTAGCCTAAGTGAAACATTTATATTAGAATCATTCGACTTTGACATAAAATTTCAAGAATTTTTACACTCACACTGTCCAGCGGTAAAAATTTACTAGAATGGGTAGACCATCGGGGGGGGGGGGGGGGGGGGGGGGGGGGGGGGGGGGGGGGGGTTCATTAATTAAAAAGGAATTGTCTGAATATGTACAGATGTTAAACACTGACGTAAAAAATGCATTATGCATGAAAATAACAAATGATTTATTAAGTGTGTGAAAAAGATATACTGTTTTTGGCATTTATGTACATCCAGTGAATAGTCGTTTTTACTCTGGTAAAGATTATTCATGTACTCTAGAACTAATAGAACAGTATATATTTATGCAAATAGAACAAGGAAATGATTGTTACTGTATTATTGGAGGAGATTTCAATGCTCGTATAGGAAAAAGGGGCTTGAATATCAATGATAACAATGATATTGCAAATGATGACCAAGACGTATATTCACGAAAATCAAAGGACTCATACATAAACGGGTTGGGCAAAAAATAAATGGAACTTTGCATAACATTTAACTTGACCCCTTTAAACGGACTTTGTACCGAGAACTTTGACTGTGGATATACGTTTTTTTCGGAAAGGGGAAATAGTACAATTGACTATTATGTGTGTTCTATTGAAACTGATTGAAAATGTAAGAAATTGTACTATTGATGAAAGAATTGAATCTCACCACATGCCTATCACTATGGAACTTCAGAGTACATTGCCAGACCCACAAGTAGATAAATCAAAGAATAAGACAGCAAAGAAAATTAGATGGGATCCTACAAAACAACAGGAATATATTCAGGTTATTGAAACAGAAAGATCCAAGCAATTACTTGAACAGATCACAGAAGAGATAAACATTGATGTAGATACAAGCATAGAGAAATTTAATACACTACTTAAGGAGGCAGGAAAAAAAACACATGTATACAAACTACAGGCGTGGGAAGAAACAATATAACATCAAAGGGTTGGTATGACAAGGAATGTAAAGACGAAAAGAAAGAAGCTAGACATGCACTCAGCAGACTGACACATACGAACACAAGAGCAAAAACTTAACTGTATATGAAGGAAGAAAAAGGAGGCATAATAACAAAAGAACAATATACCAAGAGACAATTAGAGAAGAGAAAAACACAGTATAGAAAACAAAATATGACACACTCATACAAAAAGGATAGTCAGAGATTTTGGAACATTATAAGAAATACTAATAGAAGGAAGACTACACTACCATCGATAACTATCACACAATATAAGGGAACACTTTGAAAGCGTCCTAAATCCTCAAATACCTGAAACACAAAACAATATAGAGAGACTACAACAAAATGCAGAGGACGATGAAGATGAAATACAAATACAAGAGCTAGATGAAGAGATAACCAACAACGAAGTAAGCCTAGCAATAAGAAAATTGAAAAAGGGCAAATCAACTGGTATAAATCGAGGTTATTTGTATTTGTTTCTGTCTGTCTTTGTGTTTGTCTTTTGATCTCCCTTGCATCCTTGGGTGGATCCTCAAGCGTAGGCTGAAAGATTGCCCCCTACATTTTATATTATTTGCATAATATCTGTAGTTTTTCAGCAACTTTTTTTCCTCCCCACACTTTCATTTGGTTTCCTATACTACTCTTCGCTAGGTGCTTCGGGGGTGCTATTGGATTCTTTTTTGCACCCTTGGTGGTGAGAACACCACGGTATTATGGACTGTGGTGTGTCTCTATTTGACGCCAGGAGCGCAGATACAACCAGCCGCGCCTCTCTGATAAGTTACCAACCCAGCGGACGAAAAGCTCGGAGCAGGCAATAAAAACATGTGTGCTTTTAAAAGGGATTGCAATGGTTTCCTTATACAACCAGTGTAGAGTCTCCATATTTTCTTAATTTCATGTTCCCAGTTTATACATTTTCAACCTTCTGCCTCTGTCCTCCTTAAGTTCAAAGTTTTGCCAAGTCACTACTATGAAGACAATTTAGTGTTGGTCTGCGCTTGTTTTCCCCCCACTGTTAGAGATGTTTGTCTTTGTATTTGTCTGAATTTATTCAAGTTTAAAAGGCGGTGCCAGTCTTGACTAAAAGTTACTCTGTGTTTGGTTTCCTTATGGGAGCAAAAACTACCCCACTTGTTTACTGTTTGCCACCTGGTATAGATGAAATACCACCCGAATTTTTAAGGACAATAGAACAAAATATAACTCCATTCCTGACAAAATTATTTAATAAGTTGTACCAAGATAGTTATTCCCCCAGGGAATGGACGAAATCTGTTATAGTACCTTTGTTCAAGAAAGGTAACAAACAAAAACCAGGAAATTACAGAGGAATCTCCATACTATGAATTATAAGTAAAATATTTACAGCCATAATAAACAGAAGATTATACAACTGAGCAGAGGAAGAAAATAAAATAAGTAGAGAACAAGCAGAATTCAGAAAAAAAAAAAACTCAACCATAGACCACATTTTCACACTTGTATCAATGATTTAGTAACTGCCTGCATGGTAGAAAAAGAAGTAACTGTATGTTGCATTTATCGATTATCAAAAAGCGTTTGATACAGCAAACAGAGATGAATTATGGAAAATATTAAAGAAGCACAAAATTTCGACTAAAATGCTAAATATGTTGAAAGGTATATATAGAACAGTACAAGCATGTGTGAGACATGGGACAGAATTAACAGAATTTTTTGACTGCCCACTCGGAGTGAAACAGGGATGCCTATTATCTCCCTTTATTTTCTCCTTACTAATAATAGCAGAAGTAGCTGAGAGGGGTAACAAGGAGAGGAAGACATGGATATCAATTTT
>JADBJO010006026.1:23603-26103 GCA_016801955.1 Conus betulinus | reverse complement strand
TACCAGCTGTACAAAGATGTCCCAAGGTGCTGGAGTGGCTCCACAGGCTGCTGCGATCAGCTTGGAGAAATCAGAAGAAGATCAGCGGCCAGTGGATGACGGCAGATGGTGTGTACATCCCCAAAGAGCAAAAACTCAAGTGACATCAGCCAGTTCAGACCAATATCACTACTGAACGTCGAATGGAAAATCTTCTTCTCTGTCATGGCAGCAAGGCTGACCAAGTACCTCATGGAAAACAAGTACTTGGATGTGTCAGTCCAGAAAGGTGGCATTCCAGGCGTGGCTGGCTGTGTAGAACACGCCACAATGATCTGGGACGCAATCCAAAGAGCAAAATCAGAAAAGAGAGACCTGGACGTAGTGTGGCTGACCTGGCAAACGCATATGGATCTGTACCCCATGAGATGATACAGTTGGCTCTTAAGATGTACCATGTGCCAAAGAACATCTGCGACATGCTCAAGAAGTACTTCAATGGCTTCTCAATGCGGTTCTCTACCAAGGAGTACACAACAGATTGGATCAACTTGGAAGTGGGCATTGCAATGGTCTGTGCATTTTCCCCAATACTGTTCGTGTTGGCAATGGAAGTCATCTTGAAAGCAGCAACAAACAAGCAACGCAAGACAAGCAGACCTTGGCGATGGATACAAGATGCCCCCTCTCAAGGCCTTCATGGATAACACTACAGTGATTTCATCCAGAGAAGACGAGACACGTCACGTGCTGGAGAGGCTGGACGACATAGTTGCCTCATCCAGAATGAAGTTCAAGCCAAAGAAATCACGAGTCTTTCACTGAGGAAAGGAAAAGTGGCCGAATCTGTGGTCTTCAGTGTTGCCAACCAGACCATTCCAACAGTAACAGATGTGCCAGTCAAGAGCCTTGGAAGATGGTATGATGATACGCTGAAAGACACACGAAGAGCAAAAGAAACCAAACAGATGTCGGAAGAAGGCTTGGAGACCATTGACTAGTGTGGGCTCCCTGGCAAATACAAGGTCTGGTGTCTGCAGTTCATGCTGATACCAAAGCTCCTATGGCCTCTGATGATATACGATATCTGCACCAGCATAGTGGAGGCAATGGAATCCAAAATCAACAAGTTCACAAGGAAATGGCTTGGTGTCCCACCCTGTCTGACTGACATAGCGCTATACTGTCGCCAAGAAAAGCTGAAACTACCACTGAAATCCATCCTGGAGGAATATAAAGCAGGGAAGATCAGACTTCAAAGCATGCTGGAGGACTCAGGAGACAAGGTGGTTGAAGCAATCAAGCCCTAGCTGAAGACAGGCAGAAAATGGAAAGTTCAAGAGGCGATGGATTCTGCTAAAGAAAGTCTCAAGATCAGAGAAATAACAGGATACACACAGACCAACAGACAAAGACTGGGGGTGACCAAAATTGAATGGTGGTCAAAGGCCAAAGGAAAAGCCAAAAGAGACATGATGATTCAGGAGATGAGAAAAAAGAAGAAGACCAAAAAGACCCCAAAAAAGCAGTCCAGCAGAGCCAACAAGGGCAATGGACAACGTGGGAGAATGCACTCCAAAGAAGGCTCACTTGGAATGACATTTGGCACATGGCCCCTCTCAGGATCAGCTTCATTCTCAGATCTGCATATGACCTTCTGCCTTCAAATGCAAACCTGATGAAGTGGGGGAAAAAACATACGATCCTTCATGCCCCCTTTGCCATGAAAAACAAACAGTGGAGCATGTCCTAAGCTCATGTAAAGTAGCCCTGGCTCAAGGAAGGTACACATGGAGGCACAACCAAGTGCTCAAAGAGATTGTACAAGTAGTCTGGGCTAGTACCAACACCACAAAAGGGAAAATCAGGACTCCAAAAGCACCCGCAACATTCTTCACGACAGGAGGCAGCGAATGAATCATGGCCAAGAACAACAGTGCCACTCGGAACATGCAGGCAGAGTCTGCTGGACGGGGCAGATGACTGGGAGTGCACAGCAGACCTCCCAGAATGGAATAGTCACCCAAAGATTATCAGCAAGAGTGGCATGAGACCAGACATAGTATTACACTCTCAGTCAACCAAGCAGCTGATCATGATCGAGCTCACGGTGCCATATGAGAACAGAATGGAGGCAGCTCAAATCTACAAGACTGAAAAGCATGCTGATCTGGCAAACAGCCTGAGGAGAGAAGGCTATCAGGTCAAAGTCCTCACTGCAGAAATTGGAGCTAGGGGGTTTTGTGGGAACGTCTGCATACAGCCTCATGAAACAGCTCTCAGTTGCAGGGAGGGAAAAAAACCAGAGCCCTGAAAGCAATGGCAGAAGCGGCAGAGAGGTGTTCAAGTTGGATCTGGTCAAGGAGGAACAAAAGTGAACTTCATAAGGCTTAAGTTTCCTACAAACATCAGGTGTCCCTGTGGCTCAGTGGTTAATGCGCGAGTCATTAAGTGGAAATGAGCATGTCCAGAAGGGCATGGGATCGAATCCCAGCTATGGCTCGTCCCAAGATGGGAAAAA
>JADBJO010006026.1:20000-23284 GCA_016801955.1 Conus betulinus | reverse complement strand
GTGTTGTGTGTGTGTGGTGTGGGGGGGGGGGGGGGGGGGGGGTGAGGGAAGGGAGGGGGAGGGGACTTAGTAAACATATGACATGCTAAATGAGGTGCTTCTGTGTGTGTGCGTGTGTGCGTGTGTGTGTGTGGTGTGTGTGTGTGGCGCGCGTGCGCGCGCGTGTCGACAAATAATTTATGATTGCTGCAGTCAGAAATCGACTGTTTCTTTGGGACAAGTCAGATAGAAACCATTTCAATAGAGATGTGATTGCTGCAGCATGGACGAACATTGCAAGAGAAGTCGGAGGAGGTGGTAAGTGTTCCGTTGATTTTATTTATTTCATTTTATTATTCCACCAGAAAAATTCTCTCTCTCTCTCTGTCTCTCTCTCTCCAAGCTATTTGTTCTCTCTCCATTGTTATTAGCGCCGAGTTTGTCTAACCTTTGCCCGTCTGTCATCGCGTCATTTATCCTCGTCGACCAAACTTCCTCTCGAAGAACGTACGGAACAGCATGAACGCTTTTACACACGCGCGTGCGATTGTGGGTGGCTGGGGATGGGGCAAGGAAGATAGAGGGAAAGAGAGATGTAGTGGTGGCGGTTCGGTTTTCCCACCAGAACACATCAAGACCAATTTTCCCCCAGGATTTTGTTTTTGAAAACACGAGTTAATTCGCGGCTAACTTCAGGTGACAAGACTGGTAGAATAACAATTCGGGGATGTAGAAACACACACACACACACACACACACACACACACACACACACACACACACACACGTAACGCATATTCAAATAAGTCATTTATTCAAGGAATTTGTTTTGAAAGCCACTCAATCAATAGTAGACCAACTATGCATTTCTTCTTATAGCTAAAGTGTCAATATGCTTCCTCTGTCTCTATCTGTCTGTCTGTCTCCCACCCCACCTCTCTCTCTCTCCCTCCCCTCCCTCTGTCTCTCTCTCTCTCTTGTGTTTTCAAGATAGCCACGTGCTACTGTATATTACACAGGTTACACAGGGACCAGTTGACCTTGGGACCAATGGCGTTACTGTTGCGGCACAAAGTGTCGCAATGCGACACTTTGTGTTCTATTTCACTCTCCTCCCCAGCACAAAGTGTCGCACAGCACAGAATTTGACTTGCGACAGTCTGATCAGCCTTACCAGCACAACATGTCGCAATGGCGCTTTTCTGTACATGTTTTGAGTGAGCAAGTGAGTGATGGTAGGTGAAGAGAGGTACAGTGAAGGTAAGACAGACAGAGAGAGAGACAGAACACACATATATATATATATATATATATATATATATATATATATATATATATATATATATATGATTTTCTTTTGCTTCTTAGGTGGCACCTTGAGTTAGTTTTTTGAATACTCAACAAACATACTATGGTATTGCACACCAGCCTTTTTCTGGTATAGCATCTTTTTAAAACTGAAAAGGCAGAGGAGTCAAATTACCACTTTCCGCGGTCACTGAGGAGAAACAATCAGGTTTTGAAATACCGGTATCTGACCAGGAGTTATATGTTAGCGAGCTTTCTCCCCATTGGAGATGGTCTCCCTCCTTGGAGACTATAAGCTTGCGGAAGGTTCATTTTGAGAAGCATTTATTAATTCCCCATTCACCCACTCAAGCACATACTGTCAGTTAGGCAGAATCGTCTACCATTGCAGATATGAAGGCTTACCACCCCCCTATTTCTACAATCTGAGACATAAGACAAGCTTTGTTTATAATTCAATATTTCTTGCAGTCATTGCAACACCTAGCTGCTCTGTAAGTTGCTGGAATGGTGCTCGGTACTTATCCTTGGAATTTATTGTTTCATTGTAATTTAGTCCCATGCGGATTCATTCCAAGAACTGGCCCTCAGCACTTGTGTCTTAAGAGGTTATCTTTTTATATTTTCTACTTTTCACAAGAAAATGTAGCTTGTTTTGCTCTTTCATGATTTTTTTTTTGCTTCTTAGGTGGCACCTTTAGTTAGTTTTTTGAAAACTCAACAAACATACTACAGTATTGCACACCCAGCCTTTTTCTGTACAGCATTCTTCTTAAAACTGAAAAGGCAGAGGAGTCAAATTACCACTTTCCGCGGTCACTGAGGAGAAACAATCAGGTTTTGAAATACCGGTATCTGACCAGGAGTTATATGTTAGTGAGCTTCTCCCCATTGGAGATGGGTCTCCCTCCTTGGAGACTATAAGCTTGCGGAAGGTTCATTTTGAGAAGCATTTATTAATTCCCCATTCACCCACTCAAGCACATACTGTCAGTTAGGCAGAATCATCTACCACTGCAGATATCTGCGTGTGTGTGTGTGTGTGTGTGTGTGGATAGATAGAGAGATAAATACATTTCCAAAACAAAAGAACAAGGACAACAAGCTGTTGCAGTAAAAGTTGAAATGCTCGGCATTATTCGCCTTCATCAGCAATTGACCGCCACTCTGAGTGCCAACAGGTATGGTTGTGAGGGAAGAGACTTATATATATATATATATATATATATATATATATATATGTGTGTGTGTTGACTTTACCGTCATCGTATTTTTCTTTTAGTAACGTCACTCTGTCGCATATTTCACAGAGAGAGAGAGAGAGAGAGAGCCGGGGGAGCAGATCTCTTTTCCTATCTCCGTTTGATATTGTTTTGCATTCTTTACATGGGATATTTTGTCTCTTGGTGGTGGATGTGGTACATTGAAAAGTGTTGGCACTGCACTGTAAGTCAGTCAACTGATTTTGCAGTGTGGTCCATGAACTGATTAGCTTCAAAATGCTCAGAAACAAATACAGCAGTTTGCATGAAGGTACGCAGCTAATTCTTCCCGTCTATGGTTCTGAACCCATTTCTTACGTCTGTAAAACACACAAAAAGAATGGTGAAACTCGGCCAGTGCCCTTCGCCCACTTTTACTGAATTGGCACGCAGACAGCTTGGATTTGTTTTAACTCTGCTTTGAGTATCTTCTTGTACTTCTTTAAGAAGAGAATGACATGCACCAAACGTTTCCCACCTTGCGATTATGCATGGTCTCACCCACCATCTTCGACTTTTTTTTAATTCTTTCAATTGCACGCAAGTGATCAAAATAGCGCAAACTAAAATTTCTTCTTCAGAGCCCATGTTCAGAGAGTACTGAGCGCCGCGGCCTGTCCAGCAGCTGTGCAGACGCATTCTACTCGCTGCAGAGGGTTTTCTAGCGTATAAGTAGTAGTGTGTCGCCAACGGTCTGTTGTTCGCCAAAAGCGCACGTGCGCCACGCGTTCTCCT